>JAPDSC010070786.1:1161879-1199593 GCA_026290005.1 Latrodectus geometricus
GTGTATATTATATACCTCTTTCAGATTAAAATCACTTGAATAAAGTTTTATAGAATAAACTTGAAGTCTTAAAAGTGTATGGTTGCTATACTTGTAATGAAGTTAAACTACGCTTTATATCTACATTTATTGCGAGTTGCCCAGCTATGTAAGTGATATCCTAAAATAAAATCCAAAGAAAACAAGCCTATAAAACTTTCTCTAAAGATGTATACGTAACATGTAAATGACCAAATTTCTATTTCTTTTTTATTTCAGTTGTATTTGTAGTTTGTTCAGTATTGCTTCAATAAAGTTATTTGGTAAAACATTTGAGAAAATCCAGAGAAATAGCTTTAGGAAACTTTAAAAAACAATTTTTCAAGAGACAGCAAGAAGAGTGAAACATTCTAAATTGTTTTTATTAAAACTTAAACTCTGTTGTATTATATGATTAAGCAAGTAAATGATGATTGAATTAGGAAAATAAAGCAGCATTTTTTGTGTATCCTCCTCTAAAGTTTTTTTCTTATTTATTGGTTTTGAAGAAAAATGCATGCAAATGAAACTTAAAAACAAGCTAACTGATTGTAAAATGAATGATAATTTTATATTTCGAGATTTTTATTTTCTTCAAACAAAAGAGCTGTAAGAATATATAAAAAAATAACCAATGAAAGAATTTAGGTGATTTATATGAGTTTTGAATTCTAGGAAACACCAAATTTAAGTAGATCCTAATAAGCCCCATAATCTAATCATGTGGATTTCAAAAACAATATTGAATGTTTAAATTCTGCATTAAAATACAAATATACTTTAAATTTAAAGTATAAATACTTAATTTTAATTTATTACCGTAAGCTTCATGTACTGTATAAACGAAATAAATAACTTGAAAAAACATTTACTGTATGAACGAAATAAATAGTTATCTGTAAATTAAAAACTATTATTAACTAGGTAATGCTCAATTTATCACAATTCATATAGTTACATTTTTCTTCTCCATGCATTCTTTTATTTAAAGACAAAAACAAATTTAAAAGGAAACTTCTTCACCTCATCATATTAGACTAAATATTTTAAAAATAATTATAGTATATTATTTACAGTTTAGAATGAATTAATTTTTAAAATTCGTTGTAAAGTGTGTAGAAAGGGATTTACAACAAAAATGTTATAAAATTTTCCTAAAATCTTATTTTAAAAGCATTTAAAATTCTTTTTCATTTAGTTCAATGGATTAAAATATTATATACACGTTTACATACAGATATACAATAATTTATCACGATTCATATAGCTTCATCTTTCATCTATACATAAATTTTAATTAAAAGAGGAAAACAATTATAAAAGAAATTTCTTCACTGCATATAATTATTCAAAGCATTTCTAAAATCTCTATTAAAAATATTTTTGCAGTAGTGTAAAAAAACTAATTTTCTAAATTAATTGTTAAGAGTGTAGAAAAGGATTTATACAATAGATTTTTAACTAATTTTCTTTTAAAAAAATTATTTTTACATGTGTTCATTTATAATAGCCAGAAAATATCCAGAAAAAGAAAATTTTCAAGTCTGAAGAAAGAATCTTTTCAAATAATAAAATAATTTTCATTTCAAGAAAGACATCATCTTTTAAAGCTAAATGAAAATGACTTAGGAATTTTTTATTTCATCGAAAGTTTAATTTTTCAAAAAAATGTCACAAGAGAAAAAGATTCTTCAAATTTCTGGATGTAAACGTTATTGCATGTAGACATTGATATTTTCAATCTCTGTCACAGAAACTCATTTCATTAATCTAGTCTATGAAATTAATTTTCCAGATTTGTATTTGTTCTGAGGAAAATAACCCCATGTTATATTTTCTGAAACTGCGAGACTTAAAACTGGGATTAAGAGTCTTTCAAAATTTCAATAATGTATATTATGAAGAAATTGATTTTTTATATTTCTATGCTTTCATAAACTTCGATTTTATTCACAATACACGTGCAATGATGCTACTTATTTTAAAATCAAAAATTTTGTAAAGCAAAGTAGAATTGAAAATAAAGGAAGGATAAATTTCATCATCCTAATTTAGGAATCGTTTTTCATTAATATTTTTATAGATACTATATATAGTTTTTTTACTTTACTTAGTTATAAATAAAATTATTAAATATTGGGTTGTTCGGAAAGTTGTTTCGTTTCATATGAAAATGAAAAACGTATATCGAACAATTATTTTATTAAATTGTAGATTGTCAATACTAGTCCAATACCTTTTACCATCTTTCTGGTCGTAGCATGATTTCATACTCATAAAACGGTTAGTTTTCTTTAGATAAAACGGATTCAGGTGGAAAAACGAAATGACTTTCCGAACAACCCAACAGAACTTGCTGTAGCAGTAATTATCAATTATTTTGCATTTCTTGATAACAATTGAATAATTTTCTAGAAATTATAAACCAGGTTTCCAAAAATTAACAAAGCAGTTATTTTCTCAAAAGGAGGTGCTGTGGCTTAGGCCTAAAATATAGCCAATTGGTCCAGAAATGCATTCTGTAGTTGCTGATAAAGTGATAAAAGATATTATATACCTAATTATAAAATTAGTTATGTTATATAAACTAAACATTGTAAGTAATCTGTTTACTGAAAATGAGTGGTTTGGAAGCAAAAAAATATCGAGTTCATTTCCTTTTACTATTATTTTTGTTTTGATTTTGATTTTCAGTCTTCTTTTCTTTGTAAGAAATGTGAGTAATGAAGAATGATGGTTTCGAAATTGGTAGTTGTTTCAAGTGAAATTTAGTTTTATTCTCTAGCTGCTAGTTTTGCTTAAAGTTTGTATTTTAATTGAGTAAAAACTATTTCCGCATGAGTTTATTTGTTGAAAAATATTTCTTGCTAAAACTGGTGTTGATTTGTACTTCTAGTTGACTTGAATAGTATATTTTTTTCCCATTTTGACATAAGCAGTTGTTTTGTATTGCTTTCGAAAAAATAAAAAAAAATTGTTAGTTTTAGTATAACAATATAGAATTATTATGTCCTTCTTATGCTCAGGTACATGATAAATCTATCACATACATACTACAGGTGGTCAAGAACTTGGTTATTGCCACATTTATGCAAAAAATTCATTTCAGGTTTGAACTATTATCTTAATCCTCTGTAATTGAATTATTTAAAAATCCCCCTAACAAAATTTAAAATGTCATACGAGAGTTTATCTCTCTAAAAATTTAGGTAAACACTGTTAGATTAATTAATTTACATTTTATGCTTCTTATATCCAAGTGACATAGATTTGCATTATGTAATAATGCTTTTATAAACATAGAGATTTTTACATTTTACTATTTTGAATTATTATTGAATTGTCATGCTGTATTGGGTAACTCAGTAACTTCAAAATATTTTTTTTCACCAGGAGTAAATTTAATATTTTTTATTAAATATTTTTTTTAATTTGTCTACATAATATTAATGAATTTCAATTAAGTATAACTATACTGTAATTATAACGGAATTAAAGCATTTAATCCGAATAATCTTCATTTTAGGATTTCTACAATAATCTTTGATGAATTATTTACAAACAAAATGTTTGGAAACGTAGAAAATGTCGTAAGGTATAAGGAAAAACTTAAAATAAACTATTTTCTTTTAAAGTTCGTTTTTTATGCAATATTTAAACTAGCTTATTGATAAATGATTAAGGTTTAGCCTTCAGTTCCTTTTTTATAAATAGGACACTGAATTCTTTTAGAAGTTTGGAATTCATTTTAAAATTTAGATACAAATCGAATTGTTAATAGTATGCATAAATGAACTAGATGTACAAGCTAAATTTAATTATACTTCAAAAATTTTATATTATTAAATGTTAAATAGTTATAAGATTTCCTTTTAAAAACAAGCTATGTGGAAAACATACATTTCTAGAGTTAAGTTAAGCAAAATTAAAAATATTATTTTTGAAATGTTACATTTGCATATATTGCTTATGTGTTTACTTGTAACAGCAGCATATAACGTTAACTTAGTTATTTTACTTCAATATACAACATTAATTTGGTTCTTTTATCTTTTATTTTATTTAACATAAAAAGAGTTTTAAATTATCTAATAGTGTTTAAATGAAATAAATGTTTCACTCTAAAGTTTACTCTCTAAACATAATTAAATTTTGAAACTCATCATGAAAACAAATTATGAAGTAAAGCCTAGTTGTTAGACATTAAAGTAAAACAAATATTCATCAATAGTAACAAATTAATTATATATATAATATCAAAATACAAGTAGAATTAAAAATAACTTTTCCTACGAAAGTATTTATTGTTTTAGAATCTGTAGGAGTTTATATGAGAATTGCTAAAAATAAGAGTGTTTACAATATACTGTTTTTCAGAAGGTAAAATTGAAAATAATTGATCACGTATAAAAATTAACCAACAAATACTTTAATATTCTTTAAGCATTTTATCAAATTAATTAACTAATTTATATTTGTAAAAACGAGAGAACTGAGAGAAATCTCTAATGAGCAACGAGATATAATCGTGATTCATGATGAAAAATGTTAATTTTGTAATACGATCTTGTAAGTGACAAATTCCTTCAGAAACAATTCCCCTTATATAAATAATATAATTGTTGAATTGTTTAATCAAAACATTATGCATTTTAATGTCAACATTTTGTGCAAACATTTAAAATCTGGCTAAATATTTTGTATTTAAGGTATTAAATATTATTTTTCTTACACTTTAGAATTGAATTTTCATTGGACCAAAACAAATAGGCATAATAAATTCATTTAATATTAAAAAATTATAAGAGTAATATGTAGGTATGTTATTTACTTAATTAGTTTCAAAAACTTCAGGAGAAATTCATAGAAATAAAAAATAAAAGTATATGTTAAACATAAATATTAAAAAGGTGCCATAACTTACTTTGCTATCAAAGAAATTAAAATTCATTCATGTATAAAAACTGTTAGCATATTTAATCAGATGAATTTAATTAGAATCATTAAAAACAAAAAAATAGAGTTAAAAGTAAAATACATAATACAGTCTACTGTATTATAATTATTTGTATTATATTTTATAGCTCCTTATTTGCGCTTCCTTCATTCGCGTTTTCACTATTTACGGATTAAAAAAATGCAAATTAACAGAAAATATTGTTCAGACGATTATTTTTCATTTTTTTATTTGGATATTATTTTTTCTATTGGACTTGATATAAAAAATGAAACTTTCAAATTATTTTTTTGGCTAAAAATTTCTTTACTTTCGGGTCTATTAAGTACATATATAATAATAAGATTCCAATAGGTATCCAACCCAATGTCCTTTCTAAATGACGTCAAATTGACTAATAAAAAAATAAAATAGATGTTATTATAACTTTGCCTAAAGTATGTTGTTAAATGATATCGCTGAAAACGTTGACATAAGCCGCCTTCACAGCGATCGGTGTTTTTGAAAATGTAAACAAACAGAATGAAAGCAGCAGTTTTTTAGCTTGCTTGCAGCGCTTCCGCTTTTCTCTAATTTATAATGTCAACTAAAAAAATTTAAACTGAAAAAATTGAAATTGAATTGAATTGAAAAAAAATTGAGTTTTGACATTATAAAACTCTGTGAAAAAACTCTGTGTTACCGATTAAAGTGAAAATAGAAATGCTTGATCGTTTACGCCTTGGCGAGTCATTTGCATCTATATCTCGCTCATTCAATATTACCGAATCAACTGCACAATCGATTAAAAATCACAAATATAAAATAAGGTCGTCTGTAGTTTTAATTTCACTGTTGGCGAAAATTGTTCGTGATCCAGCAATAGAAAAAATAGAAGTGACGTAGTCATTTTGGATGGAAAACCGCAACCAAAAAAGAGTGCTCCTAAATGGTCCAATGGTCCAAGAAAAGGCAAAGCGTCTTTACCCTCATTTTAAGGAACCTGATGATAGTTATAGAGGTGAATGTACAGATGGAGGATTTCTAGCATCGTAAGGTAGGTTCAATAAATATTAGGTGAGACAGTCATTGCATAAGATTAAAATCGTTGGAGAAGCCGCATCTACAGACACTGTTTCAGCTGAACGTTATCCAGAAGAATTTGCAAACCTAGTAGTTGATGGAGGACAGAAGCCTGAACAAGAATTTAATGCAGACGAAACTGCACTGTTTTGGAAGAGAATGCCCAACAAAACATTCATTTCTAAAAGCGAAAAGACTGCTCCTGGATTTAAAGCAGTAAAGGATAGAGTTACACTGATGCTATCTTCTAATGAGTCTGGAGATTGTGTCATTTAGTCACTGATACCTTACAAATCGTTTAATGCTCGGACTTTAAAAAATCAAAACAAGGACAACCCGCCAGTGTTTTGGCGTGATTATAAGAAAGCGTGGGTTACAAGAGCTACTTTTTGTACCTGGTTCTGGAATTGTTTTGTTTCTGAAGTTGAAACTTGTTTAAAAAAGCAGAATTTAAGCTTTAAAGCACTTCTTGTTTTAGACAATGCACCAGGTCATCCTCGCGAACTTAATACTATGCATCCAAATATGAAAGTGATATTTTACCTCCCAAAATGACGGCTTTTCTTCAACCCATGGACCAAGGAATAAACCAGGCCTTTAAGCTCTATTACATTAGACAAACCTTCAAAATCATATTGGATGATATGGAATATAATCTTGATATGAATGTTATGGAATACTGGACGAACTTTGACATAGCAAAATTCATCGTAAACATAAAAAAATCATTGGAAGAACTGAAGTCACGCACATTGAAGTCATGCTGGAAACGACTGTGTTGTGCTCTGACTGCGGAAAATGAGGAACCTCTTCAAGTTCAAACTTTGACAGCAAACATAGCCGAAATCGAGAATGGAATAAGAAGTGATGGGTTCAAACACATAGAATCAAGTGACATTCAGGAATTGCTTGAATCACAAGGTGAAGATTTGACTGAAACCGACATGGAAAAAATGTTAAATTCACAGCCCAATTTAGAAAAGGCTTCAACAAGCAGTTGAAAAGTGACATTTAATTTGAAAAATATCAGTGAAGGTTTAAGAATGGCAGATGAGCTTTGCGATTTCTTTATGAACATTGATTCGTCTATGGAACGAAGTCTTATTTTTAAGAGGCAAATTGCTTATGCAACTGCTACTTGTGAGTCAGAATTGAAGCAGCTTTTAAAAACTGTCAAGCAAAAGAAAATTATGAAGTTAAATGGGATTATAGAGGAACGTTTCCTCTATAATCCCATATAAATTACCATTCCGTAATCATGGTTTCTATATTCGGGGCATATATATGGAACACATACCCCGCGAATAAAGAGCTTTTATTGTATATATGAATTGTTTTTTTCTGTTTTCATTTATTAATATTTGAAATCGAATTTTACATGTTGCTTAGGCTGAAAAAAATTATAAAAATAGTGCAAAATTATAGTATTTGAGTATTATAGTATTAAGTATTTAAGTGAATTTTTAAAGTGAATTTTAAATGATAATAATTTTAAATAATTATCTGTCTATCTTCCTAATTAAATTAGTTACCTTCCAACAGTGGCAATCAGTTTAAAATGTCATAGATCTTGCACTGGAGCCTGAGAATCTTTTCAGCTTTTTAAAACAGCAAATTTGGCGAGTAATTAATCCTTTCAAAAGTTCATTCTTACTAATCAAAGTGATTTTATTATCTTTTGTCAGGAGTAAAATGCTTACATTTTTTAAAAATATTTATAAAAATTTATCTTGGTGAGATTTATACATCTCCGAATAATATACTGTCTATCAAAAATAGTTATCATTTGAGAATCTTAAAGTAATAAAGACATGTCTTTTACATTATTGTTTGATATACTTTGAATTTTTTTAAATACTGAATAACTTGGATAAAATTTAACTCGATATTTTATCTTGTCATGAAGTTTTATATTACTTATGATCTTGTAAAATTTTACCAAAATGTAAATATTTCTTTTTATATAATAGGTTCTGTCCAAGGTCAAATATATCAAGTATTGAAAATGGAAATGCAAAAGTTTATGTAATTGACTATCACACAGAAGAACAAATGAATTAACAGAAAATATTGTTTAGAAGATTATTTTTCATTTTTTTAAAATTATTTTATTGGTCAATATAATTAACATTGCTTCTAAAACAAAAATAATTAATTTAATGCATTGTATGGAAATTGTGTCATGGTTTAAATTTAATGCATTGTGTTACGATTAAAATGATAAAATTTGTGAAGCCCATTAAATAAGGAAAATGAGATTTCTCAGTTTATTTTAACATTTAAAAAAATCGGAAAATTGACCTTAAATTTTTCTCTTTGTTTAAAGTTAAATAAATGTTGACATTTTGATAAATTAAAGTGAATTGATACTGCTTATTTAAAATTTTTTTTTATATAAACTTTATAAATATGACATTTCCATTAAGAACAAAATTATTAAATGCAAGTTTATTGATGTATTTGATTAAAAATGGGTACTCTTGTATATTTTCAGTTTGTAATATTTATTAATTTACAACAAAATGAGATAGAAAAAATATATCAATTTTTAGAAACGAATAAGTGGAGATTTTTTTTTTTTTTGGATATAAAAAATTTAAATAATACATAAAAGTTTAAGTTTTTACTAATAATAAACTCAAGGATATTAAAAAAATACTTGTCTTATATATAATGCAAAATAATATTCTTATTATTTTCCATTATTTATATTGATTAGCCTTATCTCAGAAAAATAAAAAATTTGGGAAATCAAATAATTAATTTTTCTACTTTTTATGTAAACTTCTATTTAAAAATTTATAGTTAAAAACATGCCTCAAAATATTGTAAATGCTTAGAATCATTATTTTTTTTGAGTAAATATTTAGTTGCTTTAGTAAACATGCATTTTATTAACTTATTTTTCTGATTATTGTGTACTCTTATTGATACAAAAAAATGAAAAATAAAAAGAATAATTATTACCTCGTAGATGAGGAAAGTTTCTTTAGTAATTAGATATCTAATTACACTAATAAAAAAATAATATCAGCATTAAAAGTGCTTTATAAAAAAATGTAGTTCAAGATATTTTTAAGATAATGATAAAATTTTTTCATTATTTTAAAAGTATCATTGATTTAAAACTATAAATAATTTAAGGCAAAATTTATAAACATAGTAAAAAAATAATTTTCATTATAATTATGGAATATTTTTTTATTTATTATAGTGAAAATCCTATACTATAATCATAATTTTCCTATAATTTTTAAAAAAAAAAAATTCAAATCTTTAAAAAAAAACAACCTAATAATGGCTGTTATGTGAACGTCCAAATGTGCGCCGAATCACGTCCAAATGACGTCCGTCTCGGACGTCCTACACGTACGTAGCTCTTTTGGACATTGGAACGTCTTGAGAATGTGCGTAGGACGTTGACTAACTTCCATCAAACGTCCTCTCATGTCCATCTGGTTCTGAAAGGATGTCCTCCTAACATCCTGAGGACCCCGTTTGCTATCTGGGCTAGAAAGTTGTATTTATTTAGATTTATGTATAATATTTATAACAAACATATAATATATATATATATATATATATATATATATATATATATATATATATAGATAGATAGATAAGATGTCATCTACAAAAGGATTCGTTAAACAGATTAAGATAAAGAAACTTCTCTCAATATTTTGATTATCTATGGGAGATATTTGCAACTATTTTACACAAAAAAGAACAAAATTTAAGTCTTCGTTTTTGTAGTCACAGGATAATTATGTAGGTATTGAAGTTTAAAATTTGCGGAAATCTTCAAGAAAATATTTTATGATTTAAAATACAGATTTTAAAAGGGCAATGAACTCTAGTCTCAAGAGAATATACCTGGTGAGACAAAGTGCCCAGTCAAAGAATTATAAATGAAATATTGCTTTTTTTCTATGATATAGATTTTATGCCTAATATAAAATCGTGTACAAACGGGATGTGAGTAAATAAAATCTAAATTACGTAATTTTCATAAATAGTGCTTTTACAGATTTGCACTCTTAAATATATCATCTGCAGTTCAATAGCATATGTTTGAGTAGATGTATGAAACTTCAATTTTTATACTTGCAACCATTTGTTTCATGTCATTTCATTTTATAGAATAAAACATTATGCTTACTGAAGCCTGGTATTATGGATCCTTATTCTTTAAGATGAAGCTTTTGAGTGTCTAGGAAAACTCTTTTCTCTTCTGGTTCTGAACACTTTAAGCATGTCTTGTACGATTTTTTTAGATACTAATTACATTTTTTTCAGAAATAATTATTTTCTTATTGTATTATTTCATACTTCATATAATTTGAAGTGTAATACGTAGTTTAAAAAAAAAGTGTCTTATCAAAAGTGTTTCATGAAAAAATAGAATATAAAGAGATGTATTGACGATGATTTTATTTGGTATATTGTTTCTCAGATTCAACGTATTTCATATCGATATTAAATTTCCATTAATAAAAATTATGTACCTTGTTTTCCATTTTTACTCACACACTCTATTTATTAAAACATAATTATCTAGTAAATTATTTTCATTGTTTACGGCCATTCCATGGAAAATATTTCTTGATATTCATAATGAAACCCTGTCCATTATACATTTGTTTTACTTCTCCTTACATATAAATATCAGAACACGAAATACACTCGTAAGCAAAGCTTGGTTACTGGTACTTATTTTGATCATGTTCTGAATTATCATAATACGTACTAATGATCATTCACCAAACTTATTACTATATCAATGATTAATCATCAATGATACTCATTATGATAGCCTTACACAACCATGTATTGTAAAAAGAGTTATCCAATCATATAACAAGAAGTTTGCATAAAAAGTGCAATATATATATATATAATTAACGCATATTCATCAATTAAAGAATTTTATTTAAATAAATAAGTAATAAGATATATTTCTATTATATTTCAAAAACAGTTCTGAAAATTCTACATATAAGTTTTTTCTAATGGGTCGGTGAATATCCTATCTATTAAACTTTGAATGACATCATAATTTACAACAAAAATCTTTTGATTAAATGAAAATAAATTAACTTCATTTTCATAAATACAAAATTTTAAGGTTTTTATCAATATCAAGCTATACATTTCTGATATACTTCAGCAAATTAAGATAGGAGTATTTATCTGCCATACTATAAATCTAAGATTTATCAAGGGTAAATAAATAAATAAATAAATCTTAGATTTATAAATCTAAAATTTATTTAAGATTCATGTAAAATACAAGGTCTCTCTATTGTCCCCTTCAAAGATTGATTATTAGATTTTCAAGTCGCACAGAGCTCTAATCTTTTGGGTTTGCAAAATTTTACTGTTATTAAAAGTATGTCATTTCTCCAGAATTTATAAGAAAAAAAGGCAAGAAGTCATATGCAACTCTTACTAACCCCCCATGAATTGGAGAATTCGCTTTGATATATTTCTTTCTGTTTCTTTGTTTATACATAATACTTTAATATGTAAAGTTTACTTTATAAATAGAGGGAAAAACAATAATACTCCTATGTACATTTTTGGATGCCTAACACAAACAATAAAAAAATTAAAATCACATTTCTTTCTGCAGATCATAGGAAGGAAAAGGTTTTACTTGGAAAGAGATAGTATATAAGGGTGGAATCAATACTATTTTAGCGAAAAAACTATCAAAATTGCTTTAAATCACAAAGGGATTTCATTCTGAGAATTTATAGCATCGTTGCTATTTTAAAGTATGTGTTTTGCAAAGTATAAGCAAAGAAAAGCTCATATTTTTATTCGAATAATGTCTTGTTTTTTCTGATAAAACATTTATTTATGCTTATGCGATTTTTTAGGAATAAATGGAAACAAATACCCATTTAATTCCAAAGGAACGTGAATGAAACAGGTTTTCTATTGAGCTTATCTGAAATGCATACCATGCATTGTAAGAGAGAACAATCTACATCTGTATAGAATAAAAAGACAACAAAACAAAAATATAATTTAACATCTAAGAAGCTTAACAGGAATACGTATTTCAAAAATTCAGATTTAAACGTAATAAAAACTGCATTAAATATTTCTAATTTTATGAAATGGAAAGTTAGTCTCATGCAAAAAAATAATTCATTCTTTTTTTTTTTTAATTATAACTCACATATGCTGCTTTAGAGTGTTATAAATATATATGACTGCAAGTTGGTTATTCAAAGTACTAAAGTTTTATTTTAAATATATTCCCTGAGAAAAGGAAAAATAGTATTTATACTAAGGAAAATACGAAAAATTATACAGGAAGTGATTTTAAACAATTGTATAAAAATTACAAAGCTGATTTTCATATTAAAACTACTGAATTATATATCAAGAATTTCATTAAAAAAGGTTAACATTGTTTTTTAACTAATTATTGTCAGATGAATTGTGATATTTGAAACAATAATAGTTTATATAAAGAAATAAAATGCTTCTATGAAAACATGCTGTAAGAGTCGGTGATAGGGTAGTCATATGTGGTTTTTGCACTTAAAAGCATGATAGAGCTATAAGAAAGAGAGATAATTTATTTGTTGTACATTGATGATGTTTCCCCAAAATTGGAAGAGCACATGATTTTATCGAATATTGTGACGCTAATAGTACCACAAATACTCTTAATTAACGTCAAGTTAACTGTAGAATAAAATTTCGCATAAAGATTTAAATTTATGAGATCAAAAATCTGAAAAGGGTTATGAATTCTGAAATTAGTATTTTGCAGAAATTTCCTTTTTTGTCATTGATTTAACTATGAAACTTGTTTTTCGTTTGAAAAAGAGGTGCCTTAAAAATGTGACGAAAACATGAATTATCTGAATTCACGGGAAGGAATATTGCCGAGAAAATTGAATTAAAACAAACGCAAAAATAATGCAGTGAATGTTGTTGGAGTGTCACTTAAGGTTTTGGAACCAAATGAAGAAAATAATGATTGTTTAACGTTAACCCAGACAATGTTGTCCATGTTTCTATATAAACTATAAATGGTTAATCTTTGTAACATCTTGAGACGAAAATGTGAACGAATATTGACAAGAAAATGAGCAACAATATATATTGCAAAAACAGTTCATTTTGATAAAAACAAGAATCTTATAAGTCAAATTATCTGAATAAGTCTTCACTAAAGTGCCTTTTATGAACCTACATCAATGATTAGCTTTCTGTTAATCTTAAGACATCGTGAAGATCAAATATTGGACTGTTTAACATCGAAGAGGGCAGGAAAAAGATTCTAGTCTAGTACAATTTACTAATTTTTATGTATTCAGTATATAATATGAAATCAAGCATGTTAAAGAGAAAAAAAGTTTTAACTTTGTTTGCTCTTATCGCTTAAAGGTACTGCTTTGCTTATTAGGACTAAATAAATGCGGATTTTCATAGAAATGTAATGAGCACCTGAAATAAATTTGGATTTATTTGAAAATATTTCCCATTTCTGAAACATTTCTTTAGAGATACGATGTTCAATCAGGAAAAATTGATATCTGGACCCGCATATAATTTGAAATGACATTTTGACCGCCTAAAAATATAGAGCCGAAGTATTGATGTCATATCATTATTACGCTGCAGTCACTGGCGTGTGTTTTACATTAATGTTTGATAATGGCCGAATCCCCTTACTGAATGAATATTTTTGAAGAACGTCATTGAAAACTAAGACTTGCAGCATGTATGGAATGAGCGTTATGCACCTATGACCTAAAACTTTTTTTATTATGTTCAGGACATACACTGATAGTGCATTCCTGCAAGGTCTTTAACTTGATATTTAAATAACTCAATACCAAAAAATAAACATTGAGCATGAAATCCAAATTTAATATATCTATATCATCACCGACTTTTTTTTTTTTACCACTACAATGACTTTTTACAATTCCTATTTTCTGTTCAGGCTCAAAAACTCATAAAGTTGCCAATAAGTTCATTCTTGAGCTATTCATTATCAATTCGATGATTTTTAAATTATCAATCTAAACATACATAAATTGGCTACTTTATAAATTCAAGGTTTCAAATTTATTCTGTTGAAAAAAATTTTTAATTTACCATTACATATAATATTGAATTACAATAATTAATAAATTTTCTATCAATGAAAGAATTATACATATTGCAAATTTAAATGCTGAATGCATATTTCCTTATGAAGATATAATTTTTATACAAGATATTTTAGATAATTAAACAAACTTGAAATTACAAGAAAATAATTTTCATGTTAAATTGTTACACTGAACTTCCGTCTTCAATACATTATTATCATCCTCTTTAGGAGTATTATATGATAACCTAAAATTCTTATCTTAAAATTTAAAATCAAAGTGTAAAGATAAAGTGAATTTAAAGATTACTAAAAAATATTAATACATTTTTTTAAGAAAATGGGGAATAATTTATGTTTTAGTAATAATTTACAATTTTAATTATATTTCTTCATTTAAATATACCTGACTTACCATTAAATATTTGATTTTAAATATTGTTTATTTTATAGAAAAAAAAAGAATACGGTTTTAGTAATTTAGAGCATCTCATTTAAATTCCAAGCATTTCTTGAGCTTAAACTTCTTTCAATAACAGTATCAGACATTTAATCAGCTATACTTTTAACCATAAATCACAGCAATGAAGAAAAAAATATTTCCGTTAAATATACTACACTAGAAAGCACTGTCATGGAAATTTTACTTTATTAGATAGTATACAAATTTAATATTTTAATGTATAGAAAATCTATGTTTTTTTTATATATTTTTTCAAATTGTTAGATATCCTTGCTTGTTTCTAGAAATGTTATTCTTAATTTCAACTTACTACTGAATATGATTTTCTTGTGGTGATTTTTATCAAAATAACATAATTAAATGTATATTGATTGACTTCAATTTTGACACCAAAAATATTTTCTACGCATTTTGTCTATGCAAATTAAATTAGTTAAATATTGATGTCTGCAAAAAAATATAAAATATTTACCAAGATTTACATGGTCTTACATATATAATTAGAATTACGGAAACTTCAAAATATTAGTTTGGGGAAAAAGTTATCCATTATTTTTTCGGTAGACGTCTGTAGTGATCGCTATCTCATGAGGTATCTATCAAACAATTTCAAATTTATTCTCATTGGAAAGGTGACTAAAATATTCTCTTGCGGTTTTTTGTTTAATTAATTCAGTTATGAGTACATTGTTTCAAATATAGAAGACAACAAACAGAAAATTCGATACATTTAGTTTTTCTTTTATAATGGCGAAAATGCTAACCAGGTGGCTAAAACTGTTAAAGGTGTTTATTGTCCTATATATGACTGTAACAACCAGTTACGCACAATTTATTTTCGTCGATTCCATTTGGGTATTTGGATGCTAAAGATGCACCTCGCATGGTTACAACATCGTCGAGAATGTCTATAAAATATCAAAAATTATCAAACTTGACAGCATGTCAGCAGTCGTAGCTTCGCACAAGACCTAAAAATCTACAGGAAAATTGTTTTAAACCTTTTTACAAAGCGAATCTGAAAGAAGTTACAAAACGTTCACGTAAAAATAATGGATTTCTTTTTCCCCAAACTAATATATCATTTTAATGCCAGCTAATGTAGTAATGAAATGATACTAGATATGACTCTTGATAAGTTTTGCATGATTTCCTTGGCTTACTTCAGTTTAAATACACTGGCTAACACAAGGAAAAATCACAAAAATGACAGTAACTCTAAAAATTATGAGGGGAATTACGTAAAATTTGTACAAAGTATACTACACATGAAAAGGTAAAAATAATAATAAAATGAAATCTAAATACAATTATGTTATAAAAATTAGCATATGTATACAATGCATACATAGGAAGTGTAAGTATGGTATAAGAAAAATACTTTTAATATGGGATGTGATCTTCCCGAGAAAAGCAATATAGCACATTTTGTGACGTGTGATGCTCTCAATTACGTGCTAATTTTTATTGTGTAAGAAGTATGAACCATTGCTTTTCCAAGACAGATGAAAAACGTAGCTAGGGTCCTAGGAGGAAGAATGAGAGCAGCTACATGCCCTCCTGTAGTGTTTCAAACATGCTCGATTGAGCTAAGCTCCACTGATCAAGTTAACCACACCATGCGCTCAATTGTTTCCTGTAGAAAATAAGATTTTCATACTGCAAGCGTGTTGGATCTCACAATATCATACTGTAGCATGAAAGAATTACCTAATGCCTCTGCATATGGGTGCATATAAGAATCAAAGATGTCATCTTTATGGGTTTGAACATTTATATTTCCACGTGAAAAGAAATGGAGATTTGTGGGTCCACCCAAAGAGATAAGTTAAAATGTTTCTTGAAGGAGGTTTGATGAATGAAAACGAATTCTAATTTCTCTTCAAACGAAAATGCGCCTTTTATAGTTCTCGAGTTTAAATCTTGACTTATCCTTAAAGAAAACAGCTCTCCATTGATCTCGCGTTCAGTGGGCGTGTTGACGTGCCCATTGCAAGCGTTTCCGCCTATGGGGTGAAGTGAGCAGAACGCAAATGACTGACAGCCTCGCATAAAAAACACGTCCGTGAAGTCTTTAACGCACTGTTATCTGGATACCAACCTTCCGGAGGTATCGGTGCGGGAGTACCTGAGTTTATCTGGAAATGCAGATCTTTTCCTTCGTGTGCATAATGACAACTATCGGAAATCAGCTCTTGATGTAGAGTGTTGTTGTCCTTGACTGAACTTCCAGGATACTGAATCCAGGGTTATAAATTGTTACCAAAGCCTCTAAATCCCAGGCGAACTTCAATCCAGCCATCTAGCCACTTCCATCTGACTTTGTCCTGCCTCTAGTCTCCCCACAGCTTGCTATCGAAATGGCTATCGAAATGCCTGGAGGCCATTGTTACAATTTCGCTACACCAGATTTCTAATCTCAGACACGCAGAGACAATTTTCGCCTTGCTCTGAGGTATCCATTTTTATACACCATGTAAATGAAGTTTTCCAACTGCAGCGCCACTATTTTGCATAACGTCATACTATACAGCAGCTCTTTTTACTTACCAGCACATTTAAATGCCATTGATATTGTCTTATTTTTCGGAGAATTATTGCTATTTTTGTGATTTTTCTTTAATACTTGGTAACCACTATACACAGAATTTTAAATTTTTGTGGTAATAAAAAATCACTTTATTTAATTACCTAAGAGACTATATAATTAAAAATAATGTTTATTTAATAAACTTGAATTTTATTTCTTAAAGTATATTTAAAGATTATTAAATTTTAAAAGTGAAAGTAAACATTATTTTTGATATTTGGCATGAAACTCAGAGTCAGTTGTGCGATTCGAATCATTAAGACTAATCAATCAATCTACCTATTAGGCGGTAGGAAAAGGAAGTGACTTCTACTATGAGCAAAATACGTCGTGTTCGCTTTCAGGCTGAAATTCTTCAACATATCTTTCACACCACTGGCTGCTTTTAAGAAGAAAAGTTCTAACGAGTCTTTGTGATCGCTGGCCTCTAATTGATGAAATTGTTATGACGCGATACATATATCACGGACATTTCAGTCGAATAAGAATGGAAGCATATGGTCCTCTACACACAATTTTAAAATTTTAATGGCCGGAGCTCAAAAAATGTTTTCAACTCAGATTCTTGTACTTCATTCTCAGTGTAATTGTTCTTAGATATATATAACAAAGAAATCTAATGTTTTAAAAAATAAAAATTATTTTCAATCTTTTAATTGAAGTATTGTTTTCGTGTACTGCATTATTTTTCCCATATATATACATTGTGATAGAAAATGCATTGGAACGTTGATGAAAATGTTCCACTGCAGTATTTAATAGCCCCTTAACTAAAGGGAATTTTCAAAATATTTATTTTTCAATAATTTGTTTTTAAGTGAATCATGTGGGAGGTAGCATTTTGCTTTGCAAAACAGTGTTTTATAAAAAACTGAGTAAATAGTGTACATCATTGAAAATAGCAGTATCGTTAAGCAAATCCCAATTTTGAGTGTAAACTAAGCACATGATTTTTACTGGAGAGAGAGAGAAACCACTCGCTATCAACTATAACTATGTGTGTGAAAACATTTCATGATAATTTTATAGCTTTCTTTATTTTCAAATGCAGATGTTTCCACTTTCATTTAAAAGCATATTCTAAAATTAGGATTCATAAGAAATAAAGAATTTTCCTACAACATACATGTTTTAAATCTGAAAATAAAATTCTTAAAAACTTTCAAGAGCTAGATGAAGAGAAAAAATATTATATTAAATAAACATTTCATCACCATGTATTAAAATGTTTGCTATTTACAATATTTATCGAAAGTTAGCTTTCTTATAAAATTTAAGCGTATAAATGTATGCAATTATATCTTTGTTAGTTAAATGTTTAAACTTAAAACTGCTATATTTTACAATTTAGGCAGTCAAGTATAAAATAATTTTAAATCTAGATTTTAAGAAAAGAAGGTAAAAATGACTGCAAGCATCAGCCTTTTTCAGCTATTTAAACATAAAAATGCCGACTTCAGAGAATATATATAAAAACTTTTGCTGAACACACATTTTCTGCGTGAGCTGAAGAATTCTATTGAGGAAGGAATAAAAAACGCCAGGTAATGATTAATTGTTTCCTGTCAATGATACATTACTAGGAAGTTAGCTTTTCACTTGAATAAATTTTGCAAATCTCTAAGGTGTATTGATAACCAGCATCACACACACTTAAAGATTACCTTACACGTCATGAAGTGCAAACAAATCTATTCAAGAATAATATAATTTACTCTAAAGCATGTACTTATGAACAAATTTAATGAAAACCAAAGGTTTTGAAATAATAGAAAACAAAATTATGCTTATTTTGTGCTTGAATTTCCCTTCATTGTATTAAAATTTATTCAATGTATTTTGTCAGTATTTTTCTAATTCTGAATTATTCCTTAAAATATTCAGACATCTCTAAAATGAATCTTAAAATATTCTTTTTCTATTTATAATTAGGTTAAAAAGGTCAAATCACATGAAAATTTAAAATACGTAAAAAAAATAAGATTTATACTAGTATCATTCTAAATTTTAATGTAAATTTTGAAACTCAGAAAGAATATCCATAATTAAATTTTTATTGGCTTAATTTTTTTGTCTCTCAAGGATAATGTTTCATGCATTAGATCTAATTATTGAGTTAATTCGAAAAGTTTGTGCTAATATTTTAGGACAATTAAAATGCAGCTCATTTAAATATTGATATACATTTATTAAATTATAAGGTTAGAACTTAAATTCCTGAGCCGCTAAAAATTCAGGCCTAAGTGGGACTCGAGCGAACAAATTGTTAAACCGAAGGCCAAATCGTCGATTTCCAGTGTTTCATACATTCCAATCATGAATAAACAAACGAAACGGAAAAATTATGTTTAAGATTTTTACACTGATTTATACACTTTTGAAAATTGTTATATATAAATATTGGTGCAAAATTTTAGTTATTTTTAATTAATATACACATTTTCAAACCAATCATGTAATGTTTTATCAAAGGAATTATTTATGATTCTTGAAAATCTCAAAACTAATTCACATTTGTGTATTGCTTTAAATAATTCTTCTAAAGTTAACAAAAAGTGTATTTTATTTAACATTGCCTTGAATTTAAAATCAATTTACTTTACAGATGTGTAAAACATTTTTCATAAAGAATTAGGTATTTTTTAAAAATTTATGCTGTTACTTTCATCTAAAATTGCCTTTTAATTTTATATTTGTATGTCATTTGCATTCATGCAATAACTTTTTAAGGAATAATCTTTTTCTTGAAGACAAACATTATTTTATTTATAAATATAAATAATTTGTAAATAAATTAGGCAATTGTTCTTTATAATAGCAACACCAAATTTATGAAATAAATTATTGAAAATAATAGATGATGTTTCTTTGCTTATTTGTCTTCATTGAATTAAGCAGTAGTACAGTTTAATAATACAAGGATGTTGTAAAAAGTGATAACCTATTACTGTTTCTTAGTGTTTTCAGGAACCCTTAATTTCAAGAATGGATCATTGTAAAATTGGTGATTGGGAGATATATGTTGTGCTTCCATATTTTAAATGCCCTTCTGTCGCAGTTCGTAATTTTGCGTTTTCCAGATTTTTTCCCCTACGACACATTAATATGATTCCTATTTGAGAAAAGTGTTCCTGAAGTGCAATTTACATGCTGTATAGCAAAATGCCTCACAAAATTTCAAGAGTTAAGTCGTCCAGGCTGTGTAAAAGAGTTAAAAATGGAGTTCACCATTGCTTAGTGGTAGAGCCACCTTTTTCGGAGTGGAAGCTCTCGAGTTTGGTTCTAGCTACTGCTTAACAACGAGAGATAGTGTGTTGCATTTCTCCATGTGCACTTGTTTGGCTTGGTGTTTAGATGTTTCCTTCCTTGCTAGTACGAAATAAGGAAATATTTTTACAAATTAGTAACTTTTTTTTAAGTAATTAAGAGAATTTTTTTTTGTAAGATATGAAATGAAACTTTTTAAAACTTCCACATTTTATAGAATAAAAAAAGTAAGAACCAATTTAATTTGTCATGGTTTAACTGATTTCGAGTTTCATAATTTATGCATTACGACAGTAGGAAATCAGAAAGAATAATTTATTTTCCTTCCTTAAGAATTCCCCTTATTCTTTTATCTAGCATTAAAATTGTATTCCCTAGACTCTGAAACAATCCCCTTTTGCTGTTCTATCTCAATTGATTCATTCGAACAATAAGAAATAAAAACATACGCCTAATGTGGAACTTCCGATTTTATAAGATTTCCATCCAAAAGCTCCCTTAAGATTTGTTGAGAAAAGAATTTTTCTGATTATTTTCAGATCCGACATTTTTTTAAAGAAGAGAGCTTCAGTAGTTTTTCTAGTTTAGCTAGAAAATGAGACCATGTCGCTCTAGAAAATCAAAAATAAAGCAAGTTTAGTAAGGAAATATTTTTATGATAAAATTTTATAGCTAGGGAATTTCGTTCTTCACAAATAAATACATTTATATTGATTTGTGATAGTACATTATTAGGCAATAAAGTCATGGTAGCGATACTTTAGAGTAAATAGTGTTGTCAAGGAGTTATTTGTTTTTGTAAAGAGGGAAATTTAATATTTGTTACAGAAAAAAAATTATGCTTGGCTACTTTTTTTATCTAAAAAAGAAAAACATTTAATTTTTAAATATTATCTTTTTTGATTTCCTGTTTATTTTCATCATAATATTCTCTTGATTATTAAAGTCATTACTGTTCCCTTAAGAAAAGATTGCAAAGTACACAATTCAAAGAAAATTAGCAAGATTTTTAAAATAATTTACATTAAAATTGTTGAGATTTTTCTAAATTATTATAATTTTTTCTTAAAATGTATGCATTCTATTAGATGTAGAAATTGAACTACCATGGAAATATTATAAGTTTATGGAAACGCAAACAATAAATGCAGTTTGTTTGATATAGTAATAAACTACATAAAGTGATCAGTAGAAAAAAAGAAATATCTTACACTAATGTAACCAACAATGTTAAAAAAATGCGATACAGTTAGATCATAAGCCTTCTATTAAATTAGAGTAACTACCCAATATTTGATCCACTGATCTAATACGGAGAGAATGTAAAATCAAAGTCAATAATGTTCCAAACATACTTGATAGGTCGGAAGAAAAGAAAATTTATTACGACAATTGAATAGTCAGTCACCTGTTGATTCATGTCAGTGAGTGATTCATATCATGTCATTATCGTATCATGGCAGTAACGTATAGCTTGTTGAAAAGAACTATTTCATTTTACAAAAATCAGTCATTACTGATTTTTTTAATTCACAGAAGTTTCTGCCATTAACAACAGTTTTTCCGCAACATATTCTAATGCCACCATTATACATTTGATGTCTCCCAGAATGATGAATGTAAGAATCAAAGAGAATGCTCATACATACTCTGTGCAACGCACTTAAAATTTCCCAATTTATAAGTGAATAAATATGTATAAAGGATTTTTTAATAAGAAAATGTGTTGTTTAGGGATTATTATTTTTATGTATTATTCAGTAAGAAATTATTAAGTATAACTGTTTTGTTGAGTATAACTAGTTCAATGTTAGAACATCAAGAGACTAATCCTTCATTTTAGAAATATTGATTACGTAAGTGAAATCATTTTATCAATAATCAGTAAAATAATCAATAAAAGTCATAAAATAACAATTAAAGAGATCATTGCAAAGCCAAAACTTATACTATCTATTGTTCAATAAGGTAAACACAACAAATGTAAAAGCAACTTCGTAAAATAGATCAAAACACTTGTAAGCTGATAAAAATTGTAAACCAGTAAAATTATTAAAAATATATCATAATCATGCAATTAATTTTAGTAAAAATGAATTACAGTGTTGCAGCAGGAAAGCGTCAAAAAACTAGTTCAACAAAATGTAAATTTGGAATGATCAAAATAAAAAAAACATTTAATTATGAAGTTTATTTCAATCATAAAAAGTGTTAAAATGTCTACATAAAGAAATAAATTTATTGGTGCAAATAAAAGTGAATTCGTTCTTGGAATTTCCACCTTTAATGTGTAATCTAGAGTAATTTCACTAATTAATTCGTGACAAATTCAAAGGATTTTTATTTGGCAATTACTATAACTGGGACTAATCACTCTTTCAAGTGCGTTTCCCCAACTTCGACATCCATTTTGTTCTCTGTTCAGTTTTATTTGATGTAAGGCTAATTACACACAACGCGTGAATTTATTAATAACATAGACGAAATCTTCGATGCTTGATTCAGGTTGAGTTAATTAGGTATGGATAAAAGAACAAACATTTTGTCAAGAAAATAAGCCTTTGATGTAAAATAGTTTGACTTTTCTTCAAAGATAAAAAAATATAAAATTTTAGCAGGTTTCATAGATTGAGGAAGAAATCATTGCACAAAATATTGAAAAAGAATATTTTATAAAATGAAATAAAATATTGAATGCAATCATTAAGAACAGAATTTCAAAAAGTTTTAAAAATTTGACATTTTTCTCGTAGACTTCTAGATAATCGTAAAATATTATATTTGAAAAACAAATTTAACAAAGTAAATTAAGGTGATTAAAAGTAATAAAATTTTGTGGTAAATTATTACGTGTATTGTATTAATTAGCATTTTAAAAAGTTTCTAATTGATCATCATAGAGAATTATCATTAAATATAAATTAAGAAAAGTTTATTATTATCTGTTTTTACCTCTTGTTAAAACAGTTCTGCGATTTAACTATATATCATTGTTTATTTAAAACTACTAAGTGAACGTCATTATAAAATTTTATATGCATCTTTGTGCATACTTATTTTATAATCATATTTTAAGTAACTATAATTATAAAGTTTGTGAGCATTAAGATATCGATTCTAAGTTGCTTATTAGCATGAATCGTATAATAAAACATTATTAGATATGTCAAAAGTTGCATGTAATATTTTTTCTATCATAAATCAATTGTAATAGAACATTATATTCATATTGCACAATTATTTAATATAATGAGGTTCTAAAGCAAAAATGAACTATATTATTCATGTACAAGTATCCACAATTTCTATGACTTACATCCCAGTTTTTTGTAATTGCATAGTGAATCAAGTGTTCAAAATACCATACTTGATTATTAGAAAAAACCTTTAATATTTTATTTTACTAGATTTATTAAAAACTAAAAATATTAAACTAATAATGAATAACGATAACGAAATATGGTATGCAAATAATAGAATTAACATGTTTTTTGAATTTTCATTGATGCAATTTAACATATATCTATTACGGCATTATATTGAAAAATATTTCCATGTAAATATATAATGAAAAATATTTATTGAGATTTAATCTATTAAAGATATTCTGAATTTCAGTTTTGTAAATACAACTTTTATAAAATGTCCGTCTTATTTTTATCTAAATTAGCTGATATTTTTATTTATTTTATTAAGACTTTTGTGTACTTTACAAGCCAACAGTTATTTTATTACAGAGAACTAGTTACAGATATTTTATTTTTGAAACAAATTATAAATTTTATTTTAATTTTTCAAACATTAAATATTAAAAGAATGAGGCATATATATTCTCTTTATAAAATGATTATTAGCTGGAGTAAAAAAACAACCTAGAAAACACAATTAATGGATTGGCATTTTGTTGGAGTGAAGACATATTTCCTTCCACCATTTAGCTTTATTTAATCATTTTGAGGTAGGAGATCAAATCGATTTCTATTTTTGCTTTCATTGATCATTAGCTGAGTACCATGCAACACAGGAAACAATTACTATTTTATGATATGAGGCTATCTACGCATAAAATAAATATGACAAATTATGGCGAGGAAAACTTATTTTTGGAATAAATTGAGAGATGAATTTGTCACAGAAAAATAATGAATACTTATTTGAATAATTTTTTCTAAATGGATTTTGAATCTTAAAATATTGACAGTTAATCTTAAATGAATACAAATTATTTAACTCTTAAATTCACATCTAACACTAAAATTAGCATTTTTCTAAAGCAGAGCTTAAAATCAAAGTTTATGTAAACATATTTTTCAGAAAATTCCCATAAGCATTTGGAAAAGTATAAAAAAATAACTGCGTACAAATACAAAATTGTGAAATCTTTTATATGAATCATATTTTATTTTAATAGTATGTATACAGTATTAATTATAAAATTAAAGAAATTTAATGTTCCTTAATTACTAAATGAATACATACATAGTATTTAAGAGTGTTTGAGATTTTAAAGTTATAATAATGCTGTTATTCTTCAGCAACCTATAATCATTTGGTTTTATATATTTGTATACATTTATTTAAATTTTTAAATACACAAGTGCACATTTTATGTTTTTAGTATATTAAATGTGAATATAAATACATTAATTAAAAGTCTTAATTTATATGTTTTTTTTAAATAATTTCTGCAATTTCACATTTGCTAAAACTAGAGTTATTGTTTAATGACAACGCTAGGCATCATTTTTAATTATATTTAAATAGTGTAATTCCTTCAAAAAAATTTTCAGACATTTTTTTTTTATATATTCATTAAGTAATAATTAAAAGCGTTTTAAAAATAGTAAAATTCTAAGCAAAATTTAGACATCACTTTTAATAAAAATGGTTCAAGGAAGGGAAAACTTGGATAAAATACATTCATGATTAAGATGAGGGATTTCACAGTTTGAGGATATATATGTTTTCCATTTCTTTACATTAATATTAACTAACTAACAATTTATGATTTTAATGATAAGAATGTGTTACAAATAAATCCAATATACCTTTAGATGTTAATAGCTATTTTTGTCATTATTGAGATCAAGAAAGCATATTATTTAAAATGATATGTTAAATCAATTCTCTATTCTCTGTCCCTCTCTCTTTGAAGCAATGTAGGTAAATATTTCGATCACTTTAAAATAAAACACTGTCTTCAAAACTTCAGTAACAAATTAACTCTAACTTCAAACTGAGATATTATAGACAAAATAAATATATTTTTTTTTGTTTGTATTTTATAGGAATAAGCAAAAGTATTATAATTATTCTCAACTCGAATTTGCTTATCTATCATATCAATAGCTTAAGCCAGTTGGAAGTCTTTCTCTATATTCTGCTTTGTTTTCAAATTTTAAATATCCATATTGTTACAAATTTAAAAATAATAATGGCAAACACAATTATTATTTTTAAATTTGTAACATTGCCCCCTTCTCAAGGACTGCACGTACCGGGCAGTACAATCCCCTGATAGGAGGCCAAATTTAATAGAAAAGAATTTACATTTTAAGAGGATACAGAACACATTACGTACAAAAACAAATACAAATACAAAAAAAATAGAAAATGTTAAAATTAACAATACTATTTACAAAGAGACTATGGTCTAAAAATTTTTACTTTACATTACGATAAGGAGCTAATCTATCGTAATGTACTACCTTTGGTTTCGAAGAAGATGATTTCCTTATACGAACCACGACGTCGTTCAGTGTTTTTAGGACTGTGTAGGTGCCTTCCCAGTTGGCTTGCAACTTTGGAGAAAGTCCTTTACGTCGAATCGGGTTCCACAACCAACAGAGGTGAAACACAGCAGAGGTGAAATTTGTCATAAACACAGCAGAGGTGAAATTTGTCCCTTGATCTGAATGAATTTGTAAGGGTGTGCCGAATCTTGAAACCCATTGCTGCACTAGAACCTCTGCTACTGTAATCGATTCTAGATCGGGGATTGAAAACTCTTCAGGCCACTTTGTAAAGTAGTCCACGACAACTAGGATGTATTTGTTGCCATTTGAAGATCGTGGTAAAGATCCCAAAATATCAATTGCTATCCGGTCAAAAGGTACTCCTACGTTGTACCGCTGCAACCTTTTTCGGCTACGTTTCTTCGGTCCCTTACACGGCTACGTTTCTTCGGTTCCTTCGGCCTCACAGTCATCACAAGATTGGCACCATTTCTCTACATCTTGTCTAGTTTTGCTCCAATAGAAGCGTTTTCGAACTTTCTGTAGAGTCTTCATTACTCTGAAGTGGCCTCCAGTTGAGCTAATATGCAATGCTTTCTAAACATCTGAAATTCTTGATTTTGGAAGAACAAGCTGCCATTTGAAATTACGTCCATCATCGGACTCCCATTTCCTGTATAACACGCCATTTCTAATATGGAGTGAATCCCAAAGAGCCCAATATTGTTTAATAGCAGGACTGTAGGTGGAGATGTCCTGCCAACTTGGTCTCATACTGGAAGATTCCTTTAGTTCAAAAATTGGATTTATATCTGGGTCTTCTTTTTGGGCTTCCCTAAGTCCTTTATCACCCTATGGGTTAGGTTTCGATGGCAGTGAAACAGTAACTTGGCATACCGAAGAATTTACTAATTCATAGTTCTTCTCTACTCTAGAACAAAATCGGCACCTTCCATTACACGGTTTCCTTGATAATGCATCAGCATTACCATGAAGAACTCCTTTGCGATGACGTATTTCAAAGTCAAACTCCTGGATTCGTTGAATCCATCTGGCTACCTGTCCTTCTGGATTTTTAAAATTTAAAAGCCAGGTTAAGGATGCGTGATCTGTCCGGAGCAAGAATTTCCTTCCATAGAGATAATGGTGGAAATGTTCTAGGGCTTTAACCATTTCCAGCAATTCATTCCTGGTTGTACAATAATTTTGCTCCGGTTTCGATAGACATTTACTCCAATAAGCAATGACATATTCTTTATCATCAATTTCCTGCGATAAAACAGCTCCGATACTTTCGTTGCTGCATCTCTGCTAAAATGAATAATTTTCCGAGCTGGGGATATGCAAGAACGGGCGAAGATGTCAATGCCCCCTTCAGTTGCTTAAAAGCTTTCTCACATTCATCTGTCCAGAGAAATCTCTGCTTAACTTCTGTCAACTTGTGAAGGGGTCTGGCAATACTTGAAAAACCCTTAACAAATTTCCTGTACTACGTGCATAGTCCAAGAAAACTTCTTAATTGGTGAAAATCTTCTGTTCGACTCCAGTCCTTAACTGCAGAGATCTTTTCAGGATCTGTTCTTACAACTTCAGCAAAGATAATGTGTCCCAGATAGCTGACTTCACTTCGAAACAAATTTCATTTGCAAGGATTCACTTTCAGGTAGGCCATTTTTAATTTTTCCAGCATCTTTCGGGTGTTTCTTAAATGTTCTTCGAATGTGCGCCCTACAATGATGATATCGTCCAGATATACCAAACAGGCTTCGTAGGAAAGTCCTAGTAATACTGTTTCCATCAGGCGATCAAACGTTGCAGGTGCATTGCAAAGACCAAATGGCATAAGCTTGAACTGCCAAAGTCCTTGTCTTGTTGTGAACGCAGTCTTTTCTCGATCCTCAGGATATATCTCTACTTGCCAATAACCACTCTTGAGATTCAAAGTCGAAAACCATTGATTTCCGGATAAAGCATCAAGTCTATCGTCAATCCTCGGAAACGGTAACCATCTTTTTAGTGATGTTATTTAACCGATGATAGTCAACGCAGAATCGGGTAGAACCATCTTTCTTCCGAACTAAAACAATAGGTGAAACGTAAGGACTCTCTGATGGCTCAATAATGTTGTTCTGCTGCATTTCCATCAGAAAATTATCCACCTCTTCCTGCTTCGCGAATGGTAGTCTTCTCGGATGTTGTTTATAGAGTGGATGATTTACTGTATCGTTTCGGTGCTGCACCATTTTGGTTCGCCCAACGTCATCTGATTTCTTGGAAAAGAGATCTCCGAATTCTAATAATAGATTTCTTGCAGCATCCCTCTGTTTATCATCTAACTCTGCACTCTGAAGGAGTTCATTAATTAGAGTGTCAGGAGGCTCATAGAGTGTGGCTTGACAATTTCGGTTAATACAGGTCACTGTGGTACAAGTCACGAGCACTTCTCCTTCTTTTATTAGTTTTGCCTTATCGCTTAGATTAGCAACTCTTACCGGGATTACATTTCGTGACAGGTCTGCGAATGAAGAAGCAACAAGTATTCTTTTAACGCTATTGTCAGAATCTGCATACTCAATCAATCCATAATGAAAATTATTATCTTCTGGAAGAGCTCCGGAAACTATTATCTCAGTTCTTGGTGGTAATGTTGTTTCACTCTTTGCAGTTATATGATAGACTGTTTTAATATCTGGATATTTGGTCTTTAAAATTTCTATGTCATCAGAACATGAGTGTAGTTCATTATTTTTAAAATGTAGTTTGAAATGCTTTTCTTTGAGGAAATCTAATCCAAGAATAAATTCGTCATTTATATCGGCGACATATGCCATATGATGGTACACGGCATTACCAAATACAATGTTTAGATTGACTTTTCCATGCACTTTAATCTTATCACCTATCACAGTTTGAAGGGTAATGCAGGGCGGCGTAAAGATGAGTTTCTCATTAAGTTTGCGAGCCAAATCTGTCCTAATGATAGTTACATTGGCTCCAGTATCGATTATCATTTTGCAGGGAACTTCGTTGACATGTCCCATAACGAAAAGTCCGTTGTCACCGCCACTTACGGAAGAAATGTGGAACAATTTGAAATGGGGCTTCTGACTCTCTGGACATCTCCGCCCCACGAGATGGCCCCATATTTGTTTCCCTGCTGTGGTGGAAGATCTTTTCCACCATCTTTTGGTTTCGGGCAGTCTCTACGGACGTGTCCGACTGCACCGCAAGACCAACACTAAATTTTCGTGTTTTTGCCACCTTTACTCAATTCTAAGCTACGGAATTTTCACCACAGTTCTTCAATTTGCTTTTTAAGATCATCATCCGTATCAGTAGCAGAGACGGCTCTGATTGAGTGCCGGTCTTTACGCGTGGCCTGCTGGGCATCCTCTATCTTATGTGCGTAGACTAGGGCAGATCCGATATCTTTGACATCGGCGAGTCTAAGCGTTTTCTGTATCTCCGGATCCCGCACACTATCGATGAAGTGATGTAGAACCAGATCTTGTCGTGTCTCAGCTGGGCAGTCCGAAAATGCTAGATGGGAAAGTCGCTGAATACCGGCAGCCAATTCTTGCAGACTTTCACCCGCTTTTTGATAGCGGGACTTTAACTGTAGCCTACTATATTCTTTAGTGCACTTTTCTCCAAACCGCAGCTCAAGTGCACTCGATAGGGCTTGGAAATCGTGCCTCTGCTCCTCCGGAAGCGTCTCGAGGATGTCGGCCGCGTCTCCTCTTAAAGAAGCAACCAGGTGCAAAACTTGGGCTCGGGGATTCCATCCATTAGCTTCCGCTACCATCCTAAACTGGGTCTTATATACTTGCCAGGATGATTTTCCATCGAAGGTTGAGATTTTAATCGGGGCTAGGGAAGACATAAATGGCATGTTGGGTTCCTCGTGTCTGTTTGACATTTGCTTCTTCAAGCTTATTCACGTTTTCTTCTATCTCCAAAACTTTAGTTTCCACTGAAGTTACCTTTTCTTCCATTGCATTCATCTTCTTCTGAATGATGTTAGAGAATTCTTCTTTAACACTTACAATGTCCTTTTTAAGCTCCTCCTGTCCAACTTTCATCTCAGTCATCTGCTCCGCTAGTTTTTCGGGAAGACTTTTCATGAAATTCATATCCATCATCATGCCGTCCCACCCGAAGGTATTCGGGTGGGACGGCATTCATCTTAAAGTTAAGGTTCATCTTAAGGTTCATCTTAAGGCATTCATCTTAAGGTTAAGGTTAAGGCTTAAGGTTAAGGTTAAGTTCCGATGGCATTCTTCTTAAGGTTATATCCATCTTTCTTGTGACACGCTGCATCAACTCTTCAATCCCACTTCTGACACCAGTTGTACCGCGCTTCGGGGTTTGTGTACATTAACGGGTTGTTTTATTCAACTCTCAATCAACATGAACCCCGAAGGGAGGTACAATATGTATAGTTGACATAGCAATATTCTCTTTTGTATGTGCATATATGTTAGAGATATCTACAAATATGTCTTATATTATTTTCATGAATTAGAAGTGAAGTCAAATAAGGAAAATTGAAGACTAAGTCAGTAATGTGCTTAGAATACTGCGCTTTTTATTTTCTTCAGATGTAATCATTCATTAAAATACCTGTGTGAACGAATAAAATTTGACATCATGACTGTTGCATTTCTCAAAATAGTAATACATTTTCCTAAATTAAGTGTCAAATTAAATGTAAAATTATAAAAAAAGGATTAAGTTAATATTTATAAATGAGTTTTTCATTATATGAGTTAATATTTATAAATGAGTTTTTCATTATATGAGTTAATATTTATAAATGAGTTTTTTCAACGATGTATATTAAAAATTCAAATTTCCATGACACCTATTCAGTTTTACTCAAAAAACATAACCTACTAAGGAGATTTTAATTTGTTTGATTTTAATTTTGCATAACTTTAATTTTTAATTTAAAAAGTATTTTTGGTATTAGATTTTTTGCAAAATTCTTAGTAGTTGGAAAATTTTAAATCATTATGTATAAAGAAATGATAAATGAAACTGTTAAAGTACCATAACAAATTCTTAAATAATTTTATGAACACATATCATTTATGTGAATGAAAAATATGTATTAATTTTGAATAAGTGAAAGCCTATCCATATGTGTTGCGCGGAATCTTGTAAGATGTTATTGTTTATACAGTTTGAAAATTGAAGTGCACATTAGACTAGAAATTTTAATGACATTGATTTCCAATTGATAAAGATGAATATATTGAAAACATCATTGCTCACACAGATTTACGCTCACTAAGAAATCTCTACTTATAATTAATTTTGCAATAGTGATCAATAAAAATTCAAAAGAGTTAAGAAACGGATAACGTTTAATTTTCCTCAAAAAAATCATAAATTGTTGAAATACACAGTAAAAATATTAGTAGATGGCAGTATGAACATCACAAACATTTTTACAGATTCTGTATTGCGAAACACATCATTTTATTTAAGCAATAATAATTTTATTTATTTAGAGAAAAATTATTTCGAAGCCATATTTCCAACTTAGCAGATTAAAATTTCTTTATTTAGAAGTTTTACTTCTAAATGAAGCAAAGTAATTTAGCAGTTTTTTTGATTAATATCTTTATAATATGATATTGAGATTTTGCCCAGATAAAATTCAACCTTAAAACATCAAAAATATTTACTGACATATTATTTTGTAAAGTATATTTTTCATAAATATAAATGAAATTTTGAATTCCATGTATCAAATCCCATCATATATTCGCTTTAAGGAACATTGAAAATTACATATTAAAGAATATTAAAATTATAAATATAAACAATATACAATATTTAATATTTTTAAAGAAATACAACATTTATTTTAGAGCATTAAACAAACACCATTTTTAACAATTCAGTTTTAATTTGGTAATATATGAATTTATGACCTTTAATTGCCACAATCAAAATATTATAACATTTTGATGTTTTCACATTTAAAACGGTGGTTAATAGTTAATTCATTTTGATTAATTACATTTAAATGATTACGTTAAATGATGAAATTAATATTTTTTACAATAGTTTTTAGTTATTTGCTTTCATAGTTATAAACATTAAATTGTGTTTAAATTAAAAAAAAAAACTTTTAATTTTTTTGAAATTATAAATTATGAAACCCATAAGTACATATATTAATTGATCATAAATCATTACTAATGAAAAAATTGATTATACATATATAGTCAAAATTGTATGAGAGAGAAAATCAACCACATGAGTATTTTTATTTGTTTTTACTTGGAAAGATGAACAGGTGTAAATAGATTATTTCAAAAATATTCTGTGTGAAATTATCATTTTATTAAGATAAATTTATTGAATAAATATATTTAAAATCCTTTTATTGATTACATATAATTGAAGAAGAAATGTAGAAACTTTATTAAACCGGCTGCTGGCTACAGCCTTAAGGCGAGAATTTCTCCGATGAAAATTTAAGGGTTGATATATTTGTCCTTTAACGATAATTTATTTTGCATGTGAGGGCTAATTATATAGAGATCTACTGTTTAAAGTTGTTTCTGAACCATTACAAGCATCCACACCCAAGGTGGGAATTGAATGCACTAACTAATTTATCGAAGACCAAAATGCTAACCATTCGACTGGCAGACTGATGATGAAAATAGGATATCCTTCCTGTTTAATTTCTTTAAAAGTTTTTTATTTGTGTGTTTTGACTCTAACGTTAGTTCTATAATTTAAGTATATACCTTTACTTGACTGATCTAACGACTGTCAGACCAAAACTGTAATATATTTCTCCTCCAAAGAACATTTCTTTTGATCATTAATCGTAGTTATATTTTATTAAATAATGAAATATCTCAAATGTATTAAATACTTTTAAAACTGATATTTGATGTTTATGAGGAGAATATTTTGTAGTTTCAGCGTTTACTTCATACAGGCAGAATTTTAGAACTAAAATCTTTTAATAAGACACTAATGTTAAAATTATATTACATATTTTCTATTACTAAAAGCTATCCAAATGTTTTGTGTGAATTGAATTCATAACTATATAAACTGTTTTGAAATGTAGTCTCTAGTAAGTTAGAGATACACAAGCAAATGTAAGGATTATCTTTATTTTATATAAATTTCTTTCCTTCAATTTTAATGTTTGTATTCGAGTGTATTCTTCTGAAGTTGCTCTTATCAATATTTTTAAATGGTAAATAGAATATTATCTATTAAAAATGTTCTTAAAAATCAAAAGATTTATATTAATTTAATAAATTTTACCAAACTCGGATAGCCAGCTTCAAATCCGAAGATTAAAGCATTTAATAGAAATAAATGGTTACGAAGGGAAAATCATTGATTTTTTTTAAGCTTGCGCTTCTTATTTTTCAGCTAGTGTTGAAAGTATTTCCTAAATTCCGGAACTCCCCACTTTCACTTTTATCTTTCAATTGATTTCCTTGAGCAACCGATAAAAAAGAAAAAATATATACGGTCTATGTGGGACTTCCGACTTCTCAACGCTCCCATCTATAGTCTCCCTTAAGATTTGTGCGGGTAAGAAAAAAAAACCGATTCTTTTAACTTGGATTTTTTTTTAAATTCTAAGAAACTATATTAGCTTTGCTCAGTTGAGAAATAAATCTGTGCCATTTTAAAGGATAAAATTAGGTGCATATTAAAAATGAAATACTTTTAAGAACTTTTATTTGATTCTTTTTTGATCGTCGAAATAAATACTTTTACATTCTTGTAGTTTATCTACGATATCACTAAAACGTGTATTTAAAAGCTTGTAGTCTATCCCTAAAGCTTGTAAAATAGAATTAAAGTTTTTTTAGTTGGTGAATAATGTTATTCATATGAGATAAAAAAGCGAAAAATTATAAACTGATAACAAAGCTTTTTTTTATTTTATGTGTTTAACTTATGGAATTTTTCCTGGTTGAAATTTTGCAAAAAAGTTTTAACACTAATTTACAAGCTATATACATAATTTTAACAACATTTATAAAAATTAAAGTTATGTTAATTTGAAATTATACTGAATGAAATTTTTAAAATAAAAATATGAGAATAAAAACTATATTATTTCACATTTTGATTTGAATGTAACTAAATTTGCTTTAAATATTTGCAAACTAAATTTGATTTTGGTAAATGCAGCTCTATTTTCAGCCTACTTTGAAGACTTTTTTTATATTTCTCAATTTAATGACATGTTCGAAACTTCTCCTAATTTTATTAATATGTAGTATAATATTTTAAATACAAAACATTACTGAGGAGATGTATTTAATGTATTTATAAAAGATAACATTATGTTCACTTCTGAAAAATATAAATTTTAATACAAGAAAATGAATTTAATTCATGCTTCCTTATCTTAAAATCCCGTATATTGTTATTGATGTTTCTGTTGGCTAGGAGATGATTGGATTTAACATATTTTATGTGTCACATTTTTGTCTTAGCTAAGGTTTTCCTCAATCCCAGCTTAAACGCATTTAATAAGTCTTCCTCCTATTCGTAACAATTATGGTCAACTAAGTTTTAAATCAATAGTACTTTTTATTTTTTACTATAACTAGAATTATTTTAAGAAAAACAATTATTTTTTAAAAGATCAAGTTATATAAATTTATATATTGTATTTCTTTTTCTTTTTATTTATTATTCTAACTGAATAAAGTTTATTGCAAATTAAAATCTACTAATATAAGTAAAATATTTGCTTTTAAAATTATATAATATGGTAATAATTTTTTTCAAACTATTTAAATTTCAAATAAGATCTCATATTTTATTTCAATGTATGACCTACAATACAATACAAAAATATTTAAGTTACAAATATATGAGTTTCAGATTTATAGAATATTATTACATTGAATTAAGTATAACATATCAGTAAACAGCATTAAAAATCTTGCATTATAATCTTCAAAATACATATCCCCAGTATTTAATAATAAGGAATATTTTACACACACAGCAATAAATTTATTGGCTGTTATAACATATACTGTTTTAATAATGAAAGCAAGATATCTATATTAATTCAAATTAGTCAAAGTATGCAGCACCAACTTTAAATTTTAATTTAGTGCTTACAAATCAGCAACTACATGTTCTTACAAATCAAACTCCACCCTTTATTAGATGATCGTTATTCTCCCATTAAGATTTTATTTGCTTGAAAATATTAGCACGCGATGGGAAAACTTATTAATACTTAAGCCGAAATAACCTATCTGTCATGAATTCTGGTGTAATATAATAATTAAGGAGAGATTTTACTTTTTAAGAACTGTTTAAGAGTTAGCAACTATTAAATATGCTTAAAATGTAAGTAATAAATGTTCTTCCTAAATATATTATACCTATAAAATGTTTGAATTTTACTTTCTAGCATTATAGATTTCAATAATTTGTGCGTGTTGAAACTGACACATAAAAGTTCAGTTCTTTTAACGAAAAATAATTCCCAGATAGTGAATACTTTCTCATAAATAAAATATTTTTACTAAATTTATGTTATAGATGAGACGCTTAATATTCCATTAAAATTTAACGAAGAAGAAGATAATATTTAAAGAAGAAGACTTAAAACTAAATACTTCAGTCTTACACGTATGTATTGTTTTTATTTGCGATACTTTTATTAATAACTGGCAAATAGAAATTTGATTCTGAAGCAAATCTTTAATGAATAAGTGCTTACAATTTTCCATTAATTGAAACTTCAAAGTAAGTAAGTGAATACCAAATTTAAAGGTCGGCTCTAGATTATAAGTTTGTAAATTTAACTTAAAAATACAAAATAAATTACTGATTTCTTTGTCCATTGATAAACTAGGTAAATAATGATTAACTGTGATTAATTTGTGTGTTAGAGTCATTTCGAATATACCTAGAAAATTACTATAGGAATTACTAAAAATGATAGCAACACCAGAGTAGAATTTTCAAGCATTCCCAGTTATTTCTCATTCAAAGCAGTTACTCTTATATATAACATTTAACATGCAATGCTTATGCAATTAAAATATCAATATATTGATCATATACAAAGATTTAAATAAATACAAAAACTATTTTGTAATGAGAAATATCTTACTATATTACAATTACTTAGGAACATTAAATTTTGCGTTAAAATCTACTTAATGATTCGTTTTATAGTCAAATCAGAGTTAAATTTCTAAATATATTTAAATTACATTAAGTGTTTGCTGATTGTATCAGTAAAATCCCATTTCTGATAAGCAAAAATAATTAAGTAAACATGATTATATATTTTATTTTAGTAATATTAGGCTTATTTAATTTTGGTAATTTTTTTAATTATTTTGCTATTGCTAATTTTCTGAAAGAATTGGTTATAATCAAATTCTTAAAATACTTTATCATTTAAATGTCTTGTCTAATTTATAAAAGAGAACAAAAAAAGCAGTTATTTTTAATTAAAATAACTTCAAGTATGAACATAAATAAAAATATAAGAAATGAGGGTAAAAAATAAACTAATAAATATAAAAAAGAAGCTGAAGATGTTTTTATTAAGAAGAAAAATTGTTTTTACTTTAAATTAAACTTTTGCCTAACATAATTTTAAAATAACTCATCAATTACAATTTACAAATTTGAAAGACATTGTATGGTTATGAAATGATCGTTCATTATTTAATGTATCATTTATCTCAATTTTTTTCCATACTTATATCGTTTTCCTAAATCAGTATAAAATAAGTAGACTATCTATTCTTTTTTCTTTTGTTTATGTATAACAAATTATTTATTTCATGTGAATGGCAAAAGTATCAAATTAATTCAATATTGTATCATTAAATATTGTCCCACAAATGAAGACCTTATAACTTATTTTAATAAACATACTTATGAATAAGTTTTAAAACGTGTGAGAATCCAAAAATGTTTTGATAAAAAATATTTCAAGAGCGGAAGTAATTAAGTAAAAAAGATGTACAAAAACAAGGTGTTGACTCATTAAAACCTTCATGTCACTGTTACATTATTAAAGTACTATCGTTAATCTTAATTTTTTTTCCTCTTTAATGTGACATAGATAATCAATTTCAATACCAATTTCTGCATACGTTTTTCATTATTTATTAAAAGGGAAAGTAAAAAAAAGTAAAAAGTGATACTGTTCTTTAATGAAGAGGTTTTGGTTGATTGCTTGAAAACGCCACACAATAAATTTTATTTTAATCCCTTGTACTCTGGTATATATTTGAAGTAATTTTTATTCACTGATCTAAATAGTTTAATGGTAATTTTTTTTAAATATATTTTATGTGAATTAGAACTAACTTTAAAGGGATAATTTTAATTTCTTTTAAATCTAATAAATATATTTGTAATATATATATATTATGTATTTTTTATTAATTGGTTAAAAAATTAATATCTATCTATCTATCTATCTATCTATCTATCTATCTATCTA
>JAPDSC010070786.1:1216665-1257102 GCA_026290005.1 Latrodectus geometricus
TATATGTATGTTATATATATATATATATATATATATATATATTAGAAAGCACTTTATGATCATTTGGAAGATTTTAACTCAAGGAAGAAGCAGAAAAGCAGAAATCGAAAACTCGATTTGCGAAAACTCGTTGCATTGTTCCGTATTATTCAAAAAATAAAAAGGAAATGGCGGTTATTTTTTTTACATTTTTTGTTATTTTAATTTTACATTTCCTTAGTTATTTAATGATACAAAAAATACTGCCTGGAGAACGATATCTACTTTATTTAGCTAATATTCAGTATCGTATTTTATCCACTATTTATTTAATGATCCGGCTTCTTGTTAGTATTCTAAATGTCAAAGTTTGATTCTTATTTATTCTTCAGTTTCAATTTTACAAAAAATATTAAATGGCATCGCAAGTCACATTTTTCTTTATTTAGCATTTTTTCAAAAAAACTTTTTAATTCTAATGAAGAGTTAATAAATTGTGTTTTATTATTTAGTCTAAATGTTCAAAATAAGTGCATCGAAGCAATTTATTCAGAACTCAATAATGTAAATTAAAGATAGTTTAATTTGATTGGCTCAAATTTTTACTTCAGCAGATCATCTTAGAAAGTGATAGCGAAATTTCCTTTATCGTTGATTAGATCTTAGCAATGTATTCAAACTTAATATTGCAATATATTACTATTGGAATATTAAACAGACTTTTTATTTAGATGTAAACAGAGTATTAGGTTGTTGTTTATCTTTTCATAGTTGAATTGGAAGATACAACAAAATCATGTTCACTTGCTCAGATATTAGCTTTTATGTTCTTCCCAAGTTCTAGACTAAGTAATAGACCTTTAAAAGTGAGCTTTTTTATAGATGTGGTTGTACACCGAAGATCTTTCTGTAAAATTTGCAATACATTTTTTTAAATAGAGAATCACTCCTTAGTCAGCGTTTGTCAAAATGGCAAATGAATAATTTCTTGGCATACCTTTAAATAAAAACTAATAATGAAAATAAAATTTCATAAAAATATAATATTATTGTAAAAAATAGTTCAAATATGGTATTTCATTTAAAATATATAGATAGAAATGTAATAATTATGAGTACTCTTAAGAATGGTTGCTGTCTCGCTAATACACAGTTACTTTCCCTTATATGCAATTTATGTACAAAAATGAGTATACAATATGCAAAATGTTTTTAATTATTTAAATAAATGTATATTTCTTTTAACTACTTTTATTGTCTCATAACTAAATAATGTGGTTTAGATTGAGAGAGTACAATATAATAGAATTACTAATTTGAGCTAGGAAATATTTTTAATTATTTCAAAAGATGAATGATAGCGATATAAGTAAAAACATGTACAAATTTTTACGAATATTTCCAAAAAATGTTTATTTAATTTTTAAAATGTTTTTAAAAACACAGATGTTTTTAGAATGAGGAATAAGTTGTTCATAAATAATATAAATATACTTCAATTTTAAATAGTATTCTTGTAAAATACTAACACTACTTTTCCTTCAATCAAACATTTAATAGTTATTACAAACAGCAATGCATGCATTTTGATGTGATAAAAAATGTGTGATTATTAATATTTCGGAAATAAAATTCAGCAAATTTTCATGAAACCACTTTTGAAGAACGTATGAATTTATTAAATTTGTTTTCTAATTAGTTTAAAGTAAAGTATTATTTAGTCATAAAGGTTTTGTGAAATGTACCTCAAAAAGATGACAATGTCAACATCTGCTTAAAATAGCTTAGCATTTTAAAAATGTATGCGTCATAAAAAATGAAATTAAATTATGAACAATTCATCCTTACAACTTTTTCTTTAGAAGTACAGAAACCAATAAAAAATGCTTCTGCTATAACTTGAAAGATTTTTATTTGTGGTAAACAGAACTGTGAAAAGAATACAAGGACAAATAAAAAAAAGCTATTTGTATGATAATAAAATATACTTCTGATATATGATTTCAATCATGCAGAAATGTTTTACATTTACTGTATAGGAAAAAATGTTTAGTTAAAACACCTTACTGACATGAAACTGGCAATAAAGTTAAAAATGGCATTTCAAGAACTTTAGTAGAAAATTTTTTTCCTTACATTTTTTAATAAGAAGTAATATTTTACATGTTATTATAACATACAGTACTTCATATTTCCTTATTGAAAAAGACATTAACAGATTAACACTTCTTATTTAGTGAGGCTGGAATTTTTTATTTTTGTTTTCCATTTTCCAATTACTTTTCTTTTTATGCGAGCAAATTCAAATTTCATTATAACACTTCAACAGACTTCCTAATACCAAACTACACATGTTTATCTTGCAGTGCATGAATTATATAACTGAAAGATATAGTATTGTTAATTTATCTACCAACTCAGCTATATTAGTATAAAAAACTTAAAGGAGTCGAGAAATTCCTTCTTAATGCACTGATAACTTAACTTGCGATCAAAAAGGAATAAGGAAAATTTCTAAACCTCACAAAAACTACGCATGTTTAATAAAGAAAATTGTATTGTATATTATATCGAGTAAAATGTTTCGTAGTTACGAGAAAGTGAAAATAAAAGAAGATACAGTCTAAATATATAAAACAACATTTTGTTCTGTTTTTAGGCTAGATATTTGTCAGAATTGATTATAGCGGATGCATGCGACAAATTTAAACATCTGTTAAGATGTTGATAAGCTAATGTCTCCGAATAATTAATGTTGAATTTAGAAATTGTGATTACAGAGCTTTTAATTTAATTCACTGTAAAAAGATGTTCATGAAAAAATATTATAGCTTTAAAAAGTATAACATTCGGCTTTGGAAATCTTTTTATACGAAGGTAGGCATGTGGTTATTTTATCTCTTTTTTAAAATTATAAGATTTACGAAGTGACTGGAAATAGAGAAAAAATATTTTTGACATTTGATCCCCCTTATTTTTTTATATTTCCACAGTACAATTTCTTTTTTAAACAAAACTATTTTCTTTAATGAGTTTTTAAGACGGAAGAAGAACACCTATAAAATTATATTATTTTAAATTATAAGTGTAGGAACACCATATGTCTTTAAATTACATTTACGAGCATGCGTATGTATTTTTAAAACATGTTTTAATATCATTCTTCCTTTTAACAGCTTTTTCTCTTGCTCTTATATCTCTGTGTTTTATTTAAAACTCAATGAAGTAAATACAGAGAGTGCATATGCGTTAAAAATACATATGTACTCCCTGTGTTTACTATGTTGAGTTTTAAATGAAACACAGAGATATGAGAACATGAGAAAAAGCTGTTAAATGAAAGAAAGATTAAAACATCTGTGAAACTTTTTCTTATTTTATTAAATCATTTAATTCCATAATATCCAGGTATAAAAATATATAATTTATCAAAGTTAAAGTTTTGATTATAAGAGTTTTTCATCTCATAAAATTTTTTAACTTAAACATTCTGGAATGATTTTAAAATCAATAATAAATAAAATTCTAAATATGTAAAAAAAATTAGAATTTATTTTTGAAATAAATTAGTTGAAAAGCAATATTCAATGTTAAAGAGAAAATAAGTCTTGTAACGTTCTCATTGAAGAAATCCGCATTATTTTATATGGTTTTCAATGTCTAAAATATTTCTTCAGTCAGTAAATTTATACATTTCTTATACATGTGAAATTTTCAGAATATGAACTGGTCACGAATTCTATAATCTTAACTATCTGTTAAATTTCAGTATTTTTCTAATAAAAACTATTCCAATTTTATTAATATTTTCTACTCTAAAATGTTACTGACTAACTACACAAATCTTGATCATAAATGAAGTTATTTTTCTCAAATTATCCCTTAAAGTAACTTCAGTATGTAATTTACTACATTTAAAAAGAAAATAGTGTAAATTGTTCTGAGCCTAATAGGTTGCAATCAATCTAGTGAGATCAATAGAAACCCTAAAATCTTCTCTTTTTCTTTAAAAAATTTTTCTTAGCGTTTTACTTGAGGAATTTTGCAAGTCATAACATTGAAAATATAGTGGATTACTTTTTTCTTATATACATGCCTTTTAAAAGGGCTTTCTAAAATAATATACAAATTACCAAAACATTTAAGCAAATTGAAAGGCAGAATTATTACATTATATATAAAGTCATTATATTTATTCATAGAAACTCATATTTGTAAAACTTACAGCAATGTGAAGGATTCATCACAATACATGAAATATGGTTCCAAATTTGTATTACTGAAACAAAATACTACATTTTCCGATCAAACAAATAATATTTAAAAGTCAAAATCAGTATTTGGTGGAGACAATAGGCGTTGCAAAATGTTTTTTATAAGACGTAGTATGAAAACAAATACATTTTTAATATTTTCTTTAGTAGGAGATTTTCCGTATTTTTTATATTCCTAACCAAAATTTCTCATATTTACTGCAAGATAAAGATCGTGATTGGAAAACATCACAACAGGATAGGAATGGCAACATGATAAGGATTACGAGTGAAAACTACTCTATCTCACATATATTCAATATTGGTATACCCCGATAAGGAAATAGCTGTTTATTTTCTGCTGAACAACTATCTTGAATATTCCACGTAATATGTTAGTGGACATTATCCTGTTAAAAGACAGTTACATGAATAATATGTGGGACAGGGTTGATATTGGCTCCAGTGTTACTGTTGAAATTTCATACAATTCATATGAGTTGAGATCATCTGACATACATGATTCCAGCTAATGACCAATCGCATGACTTGTTTGTATAACCAGTCCATTACAAAATTCTATTAATACTGGGAAATTCTATTGATACTGAAATTGAATAATGCAATGAAGAAATTAGCGTTCATCAGTATTATATACAACATGAATATGGAAATCACTAATCGTCAATTTAAAGCGGTATTCATCAAAACATCCATATTTGCTACCAAAACCACTCAAATTTCTATGATCATGAACCTAATGGAGTCGTAAGTAACAACTGTTTTACGACAAGGTAATTCTACTTAAAGCTGTCATAGGTAAATTGATGAAGAAATTCCGTGATACCATTATGGTATGAATAAACATGGTGCGTACAATTAAGTTGTAATGTCAATTTTCACCATATGGAACAAGTATCTATTATCAATCATTTATTTCAATTTTCAATTTCCTCTCCTGAATTACTCAACTGTCTGATTCTAGTTGAATCAATTTTGCATCACTGAGCCTCTGTTATGCTACGAATAAGCTTCTATTGTATGAGAAGAAAAAGTGCTTCTTCAAGAAAGTCTCTATTTAAACTCCAAAAAATATTTCAAAGTTACTTTCTACATAAGAAGAGGAATCACATAGCATTTACTGTAAGCACGTGCTTCTTGCCTTGTGAATATTAAATTTCAAGACGCATTATAATTTGTTGTAATATATATTCATACATACTTACACTGGTGTGCAGAACTTAAGAAATAGGTGGTTTTTCAGCCATAACTCCGCGAGAAATCATCTGACGGACATGAAATTCAAACATGAGACACATTATTTTGTACTTAAAGGATGAAGAAAGCATAGATGCACAAAAATGAATACAATGCTTACAGTATGGAATGGAGCAAAAATAGGCTTTATTGAACTCACAGTATCCTTGCACAAGAACATTTGTCCAAGAGGAACAATAACAAAAAGATGTGCCTTAGTATGGGACTTGCCCTCCCCTTACCGCAATGGTTGCTTCGCACCGTCTCCCCATACTTAGCACCAGATTGTCCAGCAGTTCTTGTGGTAAGAGTGCCCATTCCTCAATCAGCATCTGTTTCAGTTGTTGCACGTTCCTTGGGGGATGCAATCATGCCCCAATGCGTCTCCCCAAAGCATACCTCACATGTTCTATGGAATTTAAATCAGGGGAAAAGGCTGGCCAATCCTGCAGACGAAAATAAACTCGAAACCAGTCAGCAAGCGCCATTGCTCAGCAACTGTGTACAGCAATGGGACGACAAGTATAGAAGTTTACTGTGAAAAGACGCCTTCACAAAGATTAGCCAGCTCGAATGCTGCATTCCGTTGACAGCTCGCCATCGGCTGCACCGTTTAGAATGGTGCAAAGAGCACAAAAACTGGACATCTGATCTCACATCAGAAAACCCTTATCTAGCAATTATTATGGTGGAGAGTAAATCATGAAATGAAAAAGAAGCCCCTGAATTTTATTAAAAACAGCAACTCCTGGAACGTTTTTTTTATTTACTTTATATTACTTTAAAATTTATGTATATATATTTGATTTTGGGTAAAAAAGCATCATTGGCTTTCAATTTGATTGATTTTATCGCAACTATTAAACAAAACAAAACTTAGTTGTGGCGCCATTTTATGCTGCGTTACGTTTCACCATCGTTTTTAAATGTGAATCTGTTCTTAACTTGTACTCCTATGGATTTCAAATGAGAAATATAACTGATGAGGACTTAATAGAGTTCGTTCTCCTGCAACAATGACACTAAGAGGAGACTTGGACCCCTGACAGACGTCGGAACTTTTGTCAAAGCTATCGTTTTTCTCACAAAATAGAGTATTATTTGAAACATTCTCTAAAACATTTTCTATTGATCGAATGCTTATATATTCGTCTCCTATCTGCGAACTCACAAGTGTTTCCTGTTGTAATTAATGAAATTATGAATAAAAAAGTGTCAAATTTCTCTCCAATCCATTAACGACTACATAAGACCTCACCGTCCTCGGAACAAAGGGCCAAAGTAATCGGACTAATCTGCATAGCAACCATAAATATAAACCTTAAAAGACTATATTCTGCAGAGTTATTACTTATTTTTCAAACAATCAAAACATTTCCATATCCAAACTATTTATGCTAGAGTTTCAAGAAGTAGTCTTAATTGTGTGTTAAATCCCAAATTCTGTGAAACATCAAAATTACAAATTATAATTTTTCGATTCATTATTAGAATCTACGATAAAGTAGTTAAGTAAGTTCCCATTTTTAATTCAACAATTAGTGTTTAGTATAAAATATTCTATTCCTTACAATTTTATTCTCAATAAACTTTTTCTATAACTTTGTACAATGCAAATGATCACTCTTTTCATCTTTCACAAGTTTCATATAAAAAAATATTCTTTCATGAATTTCAATGATTGAATACTGGTTATTATAAATAGTAATTTAATTTCTGTAGGAACCTTGCAATACTTATATTCTAAATTTTCTGATGTTCTAGGATTTCTTGTTTAAAAAAAATATAAAAACAAAACTCTAGCACTGAAAAAATGTTCTGATCAATTTTATAAATATTTTCATCCAACATTTTCTCTCGTTTTATTCCTATTGAGACTTTTATTTATTGTCTTTTTTAATCCTAAGAGGTTTTATAACATTCTACCCTAAGCTGCATGGTATTTCTGTTTTATAAAATATCTTAATTTTTAGTTATATGTACAATATTTTTGCTTAAGTATAAATTTTATGTTTCCATTTCTCTTCAATATTAAAATTGTCATGTCTTCTTATGAAATTTTTTTAGTTAATTAAAAGTCTTGGTTTATAATGTGTAAAATGACCATCTTAATCTCCAGTCCTGATCCCATGGTACATCTATGGAACTATTTTGGTAGACAGGTTGTTAATTTAAGTCAATTTCCAAGGTCTATTGGAGAGCTGAGAAACAACTTGCTCGAAGCCTGGTTTTCACTCCAATTTCGGTAACCAACAACTTAATTGACAACATGGAAAGTCGATGACACCAATGCATTCAAGTTAGGTGTGAGAATATATCTCAATATAATTTATTTTTATTATGTTTCTATGACATTTTACCACATAAAATTAAGACTATTTTTTCCAACAGTGGTTTCTTTCGGCGAGATATGTTTTTGGTTGAAAACCAATTAAGCACTTTTCTTTTGTAAACTTCTAAAACAAAACCTGTATTCCTGTTTTGTTCACATGGCATTCAAATTTGATGTTTCTTCATGCATTTATTTGCAAAAAACTGGTTGTTTCTTAACTTTTGGAAGTAGCGTATAATATATATAATAGATGGTAACTAATTTACACATAAAAAGAAGAAGAATTTTTACAAAAAGTAATTAAATGTTTGCATATATTTTTACAACTTTAATAATAATACAATTAAATTAATTTTAACTGGCTGAAAAATATAGTGGAAAAGATTTTTTATGTTATGCGCTTATTTCGAATTGAATTATAATTGTATTTGGTAAATAATATTTGAATTTATCTAATATTATTTACCGAATATAATTCAATTTATCAGTTAGTTTAATTTAAACAATAGTTGAGCATATCTTTCTTCATAAAATATATTTTCTTTCGTGAACATAAGATTATAAAAAATATATTAAAAACTAGAGATTTATAATTGAAATAACATTAATTTCCTTAATTACCTTATTATATAATGATGCAGTAAGTTTAGCGTTACTTTATGACTGAAAAAATGGCATTCCAAAGACTGGCAATGTTTTCAAAGAAAACTATAAAAGTAATTTGCTAAACATTTATTCGTAATGTTGAAAAAGTAATTTGTTAAGTTTGCCAATTTGTGTGAATATATGCTGAGTCAAATTCAAATGGTTTGAGATAAAATGTCTCAGAGAGCAACGAACTAGTAATTTAACTTAAGTATCGACCATATATTTCCGAATCAAACCAAGTTTGAGAAATACTCCCGACAAAATATATATGAATTCTGCATATTTTCATTCAAAATTAATTCTTAGGAGTGATGCATGTTCTACAATTAGAAAGAATGCTCTTGAGCAGTACATATCAAACCCTCTTCCTCAAAGATTTTTTCAATTAGTTTGTGGAAGAAAACTTTCCAGTCACAAAGTAATCATTTTTGGAATTTTTGCAACATTTTAAAAGTTAAAATATAAATAAATGCAATAAAATAAATAAGTACAATAAAAATTTTTTTCCTGTAAAATGCAAACACATAAATAAAACCACCAAACTTTTTTTGCTATAGAAATATTTTATTTACTGGACACACTTAATCGAAACATTTTCAGTAATATGACAATATCCGCAGATTTTAAGTGAACTTTTTTTCTAATTTTATAAAATTATGAGGGAACACATTCAAATTAATGTTAGATGTCATTTTAGAAGTTCAAAAGCCTCTAAATATCTGTAAAATTTATGTAAATGCTTACGATACTCTTTGAATAAGAATCCCCATTCTTCTATTCTCCGCAATGAAACACAACGCTTATTTTTTGATTAATTTTCTAAATATCAATCAAGTGTTTATAGGCTTAAATAACTCTTTCACTCAGAAAACATTATATTATCCATTGTTTGCTATAAATTTAATATAACATATAATAAAGAATTATTTATTGATATGATAATTAAGAGAGATGTATACTAAGGTATTTATTATTAAACTCTTATTGTGTTCGGAGTTATCTATACGCAATTAATACGGAGTTATCTATACGCAATTCAAAGAAACATGGAGGAGTTAACTGAATTTAAAGATTTCGATTATTATTATTATTGTGTAAAAGTAGTTGACAAACGTCAATATGTATTATTGAAATATTTTATTCATTTAAAGGTTTGCTCATGCATGAATAAAGATTTTTATTTCATGCGCATTTCACAAGATGCTGTATTTTATAAGATTACAGAACAGAGAAGATTTAAATTAAGTTGAGTATAAATTACAGCAAAACTTGAGAATAAATTAAAGAACAGTAAATTAGTTTCTTATAAGCATTCCTGATCCATATTGACTCGAATGTTTCGGGTATTTCAATTTTTAGAGATTGTCTAATGAAAGTTAACTCCTTGTTATCAGTGAAATCTTTTTAAATTTTAAATTTGTATTAAAAGATTAATTAATTTCTTTGAATAGATTCAATAAAAGTACAATAAATACTTTTTGCTTAGTTTAAGTTGTCAAAAATTTCTCTATTTTATAATACTCATTTCAGCTACGAAATATTTAAAGATTTGTATCTAGAAAGATAACGAATGAAAAGTATGCTTAGAAAATTTTAGAAATAAGCTATATATTTAACTTGCGACATTAATGGATACACATTTGAATTCAAATCTATTTAGTCACCTAATATTGCACCTACAAATTCTAATATCTCTTACATTGTTTCCTTCTCTACTCAATGAATTCTTGTACGGATAAATATTTGCATTTCAGTGATGCAAATTTTCATTTTCTCAAATTTCAATTCTATCCAAAAATATGCACAAAATATGTCTCCTATACCTACACAAAACTAAAAATGAATAAAAAATAACTTTAACTTTGTTTTTAGTTTTCTTAAAACTGGGGATTTGTCGTATGACATGTATTTTTAATTTCATAAATAAACAAATATACTGTTTGTTTTATGTAAGAATTATTATGGAACTTCCGAAATTAACCAATTTAAAAAAGTAAAAACTCTAGAAAATAAATCTTAGTTTAAATACCTTTGACTTGTAATATCATCACATATTCTACTATTTCATGCAATTTAATACTAAGCAATGGTAAACAGTCTGTCCAAAATATGTAGAAATAAATATTTTATCACATGAAATAAAAATTGCATTGAAAATGTTAAATGAACTAGAATTAAGAAAAGGGGAAGAATTACTATTTTGACACTGCTTTGAAGCAGCCCAACTGCTATTTAAATTTTTTTATAACATCCATTGAGCTTCTTCCCCGGAGTATTTAAAGATAGTCGAAAAGAAAGAGAAGCCCGGAAAATTACCACTAATTTACTTTCTAGGTGAGTGAACAGAAGGGACAAATGTGGCGTTTATCACTCGTTTTCCTACTACGTCTGCTGTTTCAAATTTGAAGAGCATTACCCTATAACTAGTTCACAATAATATCATCAAGGTCAGTGATATTAGAAAAGCAATTCAAACATATACTAAACTCTAAGTGGTTTTGTAATCAATTGAATTGGACCAAATAAGCTGAGACTATACTCCTTAAGCTTGCATTGTTCCTGCGTATCTGGACCTACAATCTAAAAAACAATCATATTTTTCTAAATGTCCATCTTGAAAATAATAATTATTATTATTAAAGTAAAAGAGAACGAAATATGGCACTGTTGCCGTAAATTTTATTTTGAATTTCACAATATTACTTCCAAATAAGTTTCACAATACTACCAACAAATAGTCAAATTTCACTAAAAACGCATCTTTACCATTAATTCCAAAACAATGCTAATGCAATGAACAAGTAATGTTGTTGCTATAGAACATAAAATTCCTTTCAATAAAGTCACTTTTCTTATGAAAAATCCAACAGTTCTAAATAGCCATGATGTACCGAAACTTCCATTTATCAACATTCTCTTTGTTCAAAAATTATCTAGTCTCACTGGCAATAATTATCATAATCCTTAATATGTTAATCTGAAAATCAACAAATTGTATCAAAATTTACCTAAAATTAAACAGACAAAATTCAGATTAGGTTAAATCTCAGATGTGATACTACCAAATAAAGAAAATCGACAACTATCTTGCTCCTCTGTTAATTAATAGCGCAATGATTGCTGAATTGAGAGATAAATGTGTGATGGTAGTCCCTCTTACATGAAAATTAGCTAATTTTATTAATTAAAAATTGAAATGCAGAAAGAATATATGCAACAAAATGCATTATTCACGTTTAAAAACACTTCGAACAGATAATCAATAATATTTTGTAAATCAATTTCCGAACCACAATTTTTGGGGTTAAAATAGACAAACTAAGCTGAAAATTCCTGAAAATTTTGGAAAAAGAGAAGGTTTTAAAATGCTTATATATTTAGTCATACATTTTTTATGTGAAAAGATCAAGTTTTGATTAGGTAAGATAAAAACTATGTAGTCTAAATTTAAATTTCAAAATTTCTATGAAACAAACTTAATTTGTCCACTAACCAAGGAATTATAATACAGTAATTAAACAAATATCATAAAATATTCAATCTTGCACTGAAAATGTATTCAATGTATTTTACAGACAAAACACTGACAAAGTTATTATTATTCCTGTACTTCATTTCATGCTCAATATTTTTGCAAATTCAATATCCCTTTCAATTTTCATAAAAAGAAAAGATATTTCTTTTGATGGAATTTATATCTTTTTGTGAAGTTTCGTTTTTTAAATTTGCGGCCACCTTTTTAAATAAAATACAACATACACAGAAAAATTGTAACAAAAATTCTAAGTATAAGATATTTAATTAGAGTCCAGGAGTGAGTTGTGTAAAATATATTATTTTAATATTTAATCATAAGCATTATAGAGTTTATGTGTAGTTTTTAAATTGAACTAGAAACATAACTCTCAAATAATCTGAAATTCTTAAATTTATTTCACATCAGTATTAATTTCATTCAAATAGTGTGCAATATTTCTAAATAGCTGTATATCTATTTACAGGGAATATTCATATTTAAGGGCACTTTGATCTGGAAATTTGGAAAAATAATTTAACATTTTGTAAAGTTCTGCTTTATTTAACTGACAATTTTTCATCCCGATGAAATTCTGAAAGTCCTAAACTTTGTGAACACCATTAAATATTACACGGTAGATGAACAAAATACTAGATATGAAGCATTGAATATCATTCAACGAGAACAGAAATATCTCGCTATCAAAGTTTCAAATTATTCTCCCCTGACGGGGATTCTTTCAATTATAATTGAGAAGTGCATTTATTCATTGTAGGTAGATGCATTTTATCTTTGGTTTACCCATGTGCGTGAAATTATCTCCTACCAAATAATGCTGTAATGGAGTTTCACAGAGAGTAGGAATTTCATTATACAACGCGTTGCTTACTTGTTATCAGTTAAATAAGGTTTTCATTGGAGCTGTTGTTCCGTAAAAGAAGCTTTCTAAATTGATTTAAAATATTTAATTCCTAAAATGTAAAAATAAGACATCAAGTGAATAAAAATATTTGTGAATACCATAATTGTTAAATTTAATTTACTTCCTTTCCCATGTTTAAATACTAAAATTTTACTTCAATATTTAAATTATTAAATTTTATTCATATACGAAGATGAAATCATAAATGTGCTTAAAGATAATAGTTTAATGTAAATATACTATTATAATGTTCTTTTCATAAAACAATTTCATAAATTATTTTAATATTACTCTTATTAGAAACATACAATTTAATGTTACTTAAAATTTTTTAATTTCACTTGATAGCATTCTTTTTTGGTTTTAATTAATTTAACTTAATTTTTAAAATGAAACCAACAATACAATTTTTAGAATGCTATAATTTAAATTTTAAATTTATTCTACTTTTGAATTATATTTAATATTTTTCCTTTTAAAAATTAACAAGATCATTGACTGAATCCTTTACATTTTTTGTCTCATTTATAAAATAAAAAGAAATAATGCATATACTAGTTTAAATACCTATAAATTTGATTTAACCATTAACCATATTGCTCCTTATAAAGTAACATGAAGAATATAAATGAGGCATCAGGTCAAACATTAGCTATTATAATTATATAACAAACATTATAATAAATGCCAAATATTAGCACTCAAATCATTAGGTTATGGGTCATCTAATATTTTTAACAATGTCTTGAAGAAAAGAAAGTGCAATACAGATATATAAATTTTAAATATATATATATATATATAGTCTTATTAGAGTCACATTAAAGATACACATAAAAGTTCAGGAAATTCACCACATGAATTCTGTAGAGATGGCCCTAGAAACAATAATGTTCAAAAGACGTCTAAATAGAGCCACCGCTGCATTTCTTGGGAAACGTAGTAAAATAGTAGAATTAAAATGTTCTTAATACCAACTTAAAAGCATTACGTCTAAACTTATGAAATAGTCTCAAATGAAAACAGAGGTTTGCATTGGCTGTCATTGAAAAGGTTTGCGTTTACCATCAATGTTTTCTCCAAAATATTTTTGAGCCCATCCATAATCGAAAAGAAGACAGGAGAGAGCAACAAAATTGTGGAAGATTTAGCACCAACCAAGGTGCACCATGAGGGTTTCTTTTACCTTCAGTGTTACGTCATTAAGAGTATCATAAATTATAAACAAAAAGACTACAAATATTGTGAGCCTAGATTTTAATAAAAACATTTTTAGGCAATTCATATATCTATGTCCTATAACAATTGCTCAATAAAATTCGTTTATTCTTACTAATATAAAATTTAGCTAAACTGACAAATAAATTTTATCATATTATCATAAAAATATTTGATTTTTTATGTTTTTACATTTATCAATAAGAAAATATTATTTTTACTATTTGAACAATTAGTTTTCTTGATAGGCTATTTTTATAAAAAACTTCAATTACCGAAGTTCTCTTTTATTTTAATTTGATATTTAAATTTTTAAGATAATGTCTTTTTGATTTACCGTAAATAAACGAATAAATTTCGTACTTTCCTTATAAACATAACAAATTTCATATTCATTCTGAATATAGTTTTTCCTATTTATTAAGAAACTGCATTACAGTAGATAAATATTATTAAGAATTTACATATTTATACAAAGAGTTTCAATAATAAACGAGAAATAATAAAAATGTTGAAGTTAATCTTTAACTTTTTATTGAAATATATACAATTTAACAATTGCATATAATGTAATGTAATAATACAGATGTTAAATTTAAAATATATAACACTCTTGAATTTTAATTTTTAGAAGTCCTCTTTTTTAAAGAAACCTTTTAAATATTATAAACGAAAATATTTAAAATAGAATTACGTTTCTAAACATATATATGAAACCTCAAATTCTTAAGCTACAGCATTTTAATAGATACTATGGGAAACTAAAAATGGAACACCAAGAATGAAAGACGAGAAAAGTGTATAAATTTAAACTTAGAGGCCCCACACCAAGTTATGCAAATGATGTAAAATGATTAATAAGATATAAGCGAAAAAAAACTGCAGATGGTGCAATTTCCATGTCATAATTTCTGTTGAAAATCCTTGTGGAAATTTTCTTCTTGCCTCAGAGGACATGATGTAATGGTAGAAAATGCAAGTCACCATCAACGAAGGCAATTTCAGCAGGCAGACGTTATTATTAGGAGTAGGATGATCGGATTGGAAGAGCATGTTAATCCATACGGCATGACTAATATATTTCTGGTGGAAAGTTTGACGGGTGCTTGTTTAATGTTTTTAACAGAATTAACTTTTATCAAAGATTGGACTCGTAACTCATATGATACTCTTAGTAAAGCGTTGCATTAAATGGCATTCATAAATAAATGTCAAATAGTTTTGAAAATTTATGTAGTATCAATAAGTTATCTTCATTAATCTAGCTTTCACATTCACAGTGGATTTGATGTCAAAATAATGACTGTGAGTGAATGTGCATGTGCTTACAATGATTTCCACTACATTAGAAATAAAATATCCTAGTTATTATCTATATATATAATTACTTATAAACCAGAGTATTGTATAAGGGAAGAGTTTTCAAGGATATTTTAATTTAAAGGATTAAATTATGATGTCAAAATATCACTTTAAAATAATAGTTTAATCATCAGCAATCAATTATTTAGAAATCATTTATTTTGTTAAATTTTAAACTCAAAATTAACAAATAAAAATAAGTATAGATTTTAGTTCTTTCATGAAATATTTGTTTTTTTACTTCTTTCTTAAAGAATGTTTTAATATATTTAAAATAATTTGTATAGGAAATAAGCAACATCATTCCTATGATTTTTAGTAAATTTTACGAGAGGACGTAAAATGATATATAAAATGATACGACGTTAATGACAGATAATACTTGTATAATTGAGAAACTTTTACTATTTGAATGTTTGTGTTTTTAGAATTCAAGCCAGTTTATAAAATTTTTATGAAAAATACAGAACGGAAACACTCTGTTGAATATATTTAATATCAAATATATTAACTTCCTTAAAAAAGTTGTTCTTTTTTTTTTCAATACTTCTCTGCCTTTCCTCTGGCACTGTTACTGAAATTTCTCAGGCTTCTTCCAAATAATAATTGAGAAAGTTTCCTATCTATTGGAGCTGGTACTCTATGCTTTTAAGCTTAAATTTATATTATATTCTTCATTTTATAATAGTTGGGAGATGTGGAATTTTCAATAAGTAATACCCTGAAAATTGACAGAATTTGTAAATTATGAGATATACTTATAGTATTTTTTATTGTAACATGAATTTTTAATTTGCAACGTCCAGTTAGTTATGATATTTTAAACTTTGCAACATTATAAAGTGAAGGTTTGATGCAAACTTTTATAGAAAGAGGCCCAATATGTGAGTTATCATTACCTAGAAAGTGAATTTAGAAGTTGGGACAAAACGAAATTATTCAAGGCTTGATTTGCCACCTCAAAAATATTATTTCATTTGAAGGACAATATGACTGTCTAATTTTTCACGCAAACAACGACCATTAGTGAGCACACTGCTCTTTTTATTTCAAAGATGTCCAGCCATGAGTTGGACGTATTAGTTTAATTCAGTATGTATTCAATATATTCTTTCTAACAACATTTTTATAAGTAAATAATTATTATACTTTAATAAGAACTCTCATGATACATAATACATAAACATTCTTCTTTATTATTTTAAAAATTTCTAAATAATTTGTTTGTTCTTTTTATTGGCATAAAAATTGAATTATTTAAATTATGCTTGAAATTGGAATATTAAAATTTGCCTCTACAGTTTCTTAATACGTCACTTAATGAAGTATACTAACTCAAAACTTAATAGAAACTACAAACGTGTGTTATTTACATAAAATGTCATTTATTCATTCATTGCAGTTGCGAAAATAAAGGGGTTTATATAACAATGGATTTTATCATGAAATATATATTTGTTTAATGGTAAAATTAATCTATGTAAGCTACTATAACACTTTTAACTTAGTAATTAGAAAAATATTGAAATTATAGGTAGGCATGAATTAATTTGCGTAAATTAAAGGTAATATAAATAAAAACTGATTTTCACTAACTAACAAATTTGATTTTCTAATATTTAAATTAAAAAGTTCCTTGAACATCAAACAGTTTTAGTTTGAGGTATTATAAATCTCTCTAAGAATTTCATTCCATTTTGAAATTACTGTCTCAATCAAAATATTTCCAAGAATAAATATCATTTGAATCAGTATTTATGCAATTTAATATATTTTACAAAAAAATAACAATTGGAGAATACATATGTAACTCAAAAAATAATCATTAGAGCTTAAATGTTTTTAAAATAAACGTATATACAAAATCTTATATTCCTAATAAATATCAAATTTTGGGTTTTAAAAAATATTTATTTATTAAGCAATTGATATTTATCTAATGATTTCTTTATTAACAAATATTGTGAAAAAAATTATTTCTACAGTGCAAAACAATAGTAAAATTTTAAAAATATTGCGTATTAAAATATTATAATTCATAAAATTATTTAATAAATTTGCTTCCTTCTTCTAATTTAAGTTACATACATAAATAATAAAAATAGACAAATGTTAATTTACAATTTTTTAATATCCTTGATTAAACTGTGCATAAGATTCAGACAACGGAAAAAACTAATTATTTTAAGGAAAAAAAATCTTCGAAAATCCCAAAAGTAAAAAAAAAACTTTTATCTTAGATTAGAAGATACTATTCTTTTTTTTCTGTTCTGTGTTCAAAGAAAAGAATAGAAAATAAACATGGAAGAATCAATCTGGAATTAGGAAGCACTATCTATGTTTCAAACAAAGAATAAAAGGAATAAGTCAGTGTGAAAAATAGCTTCATCTTTGTATTTTATCTTTTATTTAAGGGCACTTGAATGTTAACATGGAACTCTTTAACTCATTTGGTCAAATTGAAGAGGTTCATAAAAGAGGTTCAAATAAAGGGACATAATTTTCAACATTTTACAAGAGAACAAAAAGATGTGCATGTATGCATTTATATATATATATATATATATATATATATATATATATATATATATATATAGTTAAGTAATATGAATTCCTCACACTTTTTACTAAGCATATATTTCCAAACTTATGATTAACATTAAAGGTAGAACTACACAAATTTGTTTAGTAAATGATACCTAATCTTTATTTTGAAGCTGATTCAGTGCCTACAGTACGTACTTGAAAAGTACTGGAAAGAAAATCGGTGAAAATTAGAGAAAATTTTAAAACTTGATATGCGTCTTGTGAGTAAAAATAATTCATTTTGTAAAAAGTACTTATTTTATTAATTTTTACAAAATCATAGTAATTAAATACATAAGTAAATTTAAATTATTTTCTGTGTTCCTTAATGCTCACGAATTTCTTTTTTTTAATGATATGTACAACTTATCATTATAGAGCTAATAAAACATATAATAATTCTATCACTCTGTAATTATTTCATAAGTGCCGTGAGATTATAACACATTTATTTTAAATTGTTTCAAATTTTGGTATGTAAATCTAAGATTTGAATTTATTTATTTATGTGATTCAAACTAAAATGAAATCCTACCAGTTACTAAAATGAATCATAATCATCAATAAAATCGTTAAAAAAAATTTAAAAAAAATAAATAAATAAAAAAAGAACCCCTCTTGAAAATTAACTTTTCCTTAAATTTTATTGAAGGGCTTTAGAGATAACTTGCTCATAAAAAAAATTAATTCATTGGGTAAAACGCCTTACTTCTTTCGTTTTGGAAAACGAAGTTCCATGTTGTCCATTTATTCTCTATTTTTATCTAACTTTATTTACAAGAAGTTGCAATTTCCGGGGCAAATCAAACTCCCATCTAATCTTAACTACTAGACCAGTTTTATTCCTTTTCAAGTGAAAATCACTGTAATCCCATTGACTTCCTTTACTTCAACTAGGCGCTGATTAATTAACAAGAACGTGATTTGTCATAAGGCTTTTGGTACCTTCACTTAATACACTTAAGTAACTTTAATCAAAGTAATGAAAATCAGTTGATAACTCAGACTCCACGAAACTTCATCTAAATTGCTATGTGCCTAGATAATGGGATCCAATCCATTTTGTGGGATCAATTGAGATACGTTAATGAAAGCTCTTTCTTCAAAGAACATTCTTAAAGGTAATTTCTGAAGGCTTAAAAATTTAAAACATAAAAAGAATTTTATTTCTCCTATATACAATCTACCATTTATAAAAAAGCATCAAATTAGTTGAAATTCTTCGAATATGAGAAGTATCAAGAATGAACTTAAAAAGAATGTTTTAATCTCTATTTAATTAACTATATTTCAAATAAAATTTTTAAAATATTTTTAAAGTTAAATTTAATTTTAATTTAAAAAGAAATTGAAAATAAGTTATACTTCTTTTAAATGACAAAGATTGTTCTTATAAAATATTTAAGTTCAATCCAAACTAATTAAGTTCAAATAAACATCGGTTCATATAACTCAGATTTATTTATTATAAAAATATGTTTGTATATTAACTAACTTTACAAACACTTTGGATTTTCAATTGAATATATTCTGATAACACATGTTATTAGTTTTAAATTAAATATTTCATTAAAAGTTTATGTTATGATTACAAATTTTAAAAGAAATAATTTACAAATGTGGTTTCATTGGGTATTTACTTTAATTAATTAAAATGAAATCCCTTGCAATGCTATTTAATTTCAAATATATTTAGTTTATTTTAATTTACTCCTCTCATAAGAGTATTAATTAACTTGACTTATATTTACTTATGATATATAAATATATTTAATTAAATGAAAATCCGAATATTTTCGAATGGTCTTATTTCTTAGGAAAATAAATACATATATTTTAAAATATGAGGGCAATTATTGCATTCCTGTGATGAAACAAGAATCGTACTGTGCGTTTTAAACTCATAATGAATGTTTACTTCTCCATTTAAATATTTAAATTGAGCTGAGAGAACAAATAATTTCTCTTTTTTGATGGTTATACCAAGCAATTTTGTATTATTTAAAAATGCATCAAAGTGAAACACACACACCCAGTAAAAATTGTCATGACATTTATTACTTTAACAATCAGAATGATCATTTTTTTGGCAATTTTTTTTTTATATTTTTTCATAAATTCCATTCATATTGTTTTAATAAAAAATACTTTTGCTTTGTAAAAATTGAACTAAATTAAATATTGTTTATACTTTACAAAATGTTTAATATATCAACATATACTTTTTTGTGTACTTGTTTCGGGAATTAAATTAATGGAATTGTTATGCATTATTATTAAACAAAGCATTTTCTTATTTTGTGCCATAATAACTTAAACAATAAGTACACAAACTGCAACCGACATAAATTACAAAAAAAAAAAAAACTCTTTTTGAATTCATGTAAATTTGCAATGTCTTGTTTGGTAGAAATATTTACTTTTCAAACAATTTATTGAATATTTTTGTCGAAATAGAATTGCCTATCTTCCTCTTAAACATATTATAATCGAAATATATAATTATTAAATATTAAAAATATATAATTTGTAACAGAATATTTTTAAACACTGTACTTAATATTTCATTAAAAATAATAATTATATTAAATTATTCATATAGTTTAATAGATTATATCCAGTAATTTTGAACTAAAAACTTGTGTTATTGTGTGTTTCGAGAAACTTCCCATGTAAATAACTTATAAATTTAATTCATTTTCAAGCATAAAATTTATTACTTGATCTAAAATACATTGAATAAAATTGTAAGTATTATTTATAAAGAGCAAATAAGTATTTTTGTAAAATGTATAAATTACTAATGAAAAGAAAATGATGAATATTCATTTTCATTTCATTAATAAAAAATTGTTTTATATTATTGTCATAGTCACATAATAAGTAAACAAAATCACATTGTTTACTTATTATGTGGCTATGAGGAGGCATTTAAAAATTTGATAGTTTTTAAATTTTGGATATATTTAAAAATTAATATTCTAAAATATCATATTTTAGGAAAAGCAGTGTAAAACTGAGCAGTTATGATAAAATTCACAAATTTTACTTTAGTGCTATGTATATTTTAATATGTAAATAAATCAAATTATTTTCGAAAGGGAAGATAATAAATGAATCGTAAGAAATGAAATTAAGTTTATTTGATTCCAAAATCCTTGTTAAATATCAGTTTAGTTTCTTTACAAAATTTAAAATGTGCATAAAATATAATATGATAAATAAGCAATAAGCTTTTTCAATTGTTTTCATAAAATTGAGATGTTAGCAATATTTGAAGTTTGTGTAAAAGTAGAGATTTGTATAGTTATAAAAATACATATATGGGAGTCAAATATGTACATATATATAAATAGTCTAAAACAAAATGGTTCTTGAAAACTAATATAATTGTAATCATTTTAAAAGCTTTTACATAATGCTTGTTTTATTTGACTTATTCAATTTTTATTCAACTCAATTTAGTGAATAAATGTGCGTCCTTGTCTACATAAAGATAGTAACTCGCATTCAAACTTAAGCTCATGAACAAAGCATTTATTTAATTTATCCTTACTTTATTTACAAAAATAATTTTTTGAATTGTTTAAGATATTTCAAAATTTCTTCAAAAGAAGAAAATTGGCAAATTGAATAAGAAAACGCAGGAAATGTTAAGCAAATTTTTCCCTAATAAGTTTCTAAATGAATTTATAATACATTTTATACTACCTTATAATGTGAACCTTGATATTTCATTTTTTTTTAATTTCTCTCATTCTGTAAGAATCAATATGTTGTTTTCCTATCATATCTATATTTATGTAATTTAATTTAATGAAATTTATATTTTCTTAATATTAAAGATTTTTACAATTTGAACTTTATCAAGAAGGTATTGTCTCCTGCGATAAAGGCACAATGATTTTTTATTTAGGTACTTTCAACAATTTTTCAAATAATTGCGATTGAGATATGCAGAATGTTTTCCGAAATATACTTAGTATTTCACAAAAATTGTTCCTATTTACTTTAATCCTAGACATGCACTTTATTTGACATAAAGGGTTTATGCATAAAATATAAAGTTATAAAATCCCATTAAGGAACTCTCTCAACTGCAGACATATTACCAGGAAAGAGCAATAAAACTTAGCTTTGTTCTTTGTTAAGCTATATATTGTTACTCAAGAGGATTTGAATCACATTTCGCTATTTGTCTTATTGGAAATGTCTAACAGCTGAACTCCCTGGAAAATATCACGGATTGGTTCTTATAATATTAGAATTTGTATGTAACAGCTGTAAAATTAATTTATTTTATAAAAATTTTAGCATAAAAGAATAATTTTGAAATGCTTAAGAATATATTTAGAATTCAAATATCTCACATCTATGTTGAAATACTAGTTGCAAAATATTTTAACAAGTCAAAACTTCAGATATTCACTTAAGTAATTTCCATATCTTTAAACAATATGAAGGATTACTCATGTTAATTTTAAATAATCCTAACATACATATCATGTTTTCTTATTTGCCAAATTTATATTTGTCATTTTTAATAAATTAAAATCTCCTTATTTCTTAATCTCGCTTAATAGATGAATTTTTTTTCATGAATTCTCGACTGTAAAATTATTTTAGCCACCTATTTAATATTAATTGAAAACTTAAATAAAATTTTTATAAATTTTTCACTTTGCATTTTATGCACTGGTGAAACTGATTTAAATTTTTAATATAGATATTTCAACTATTTTAATTAAAGTAAAAATATTATACCTTATTATATTTTAAAAATATACTTCTAGATCAATACTCATAATTCCGATAGTAAAACTAATTATTTCTAGCTCTCATCAAGAGTGACATATTACAAAATATTTGCTTAAAATAAATTTTCAATGTATTTTTGTCATACATTTTATATGATACATAGTGTGCTTAAAAAAATTAAAATTTTTATCATATTCCTTGTATCAAAAAATTGAACTTTTTTCCATAATTTACTTTGAACTTAAAATTAATTATTGCGTACTCAAATATAAATTGAAATAATATATTCTGGAATAAACTAACAGCAAGTAACAACTGTCAGACTTCTTTTATTTTAGTTTAAAAATACTTCATGTATTCTGATGCAGAAACGTATTAAATTAGATTTTTGTACCAAAATAAACTTTTTAAAAAATAAATAATTTAAAAGTATGATTTAATAACTTTTTATTAGAATTCTAGGTAAATCATCTAGAATTTTATTAATATATGGCATAAAGTTTTTCCCATAAAAAGTGTAGCAAACCAATCAGTGAAAACTTTCCACATTTAAAAAAAAATATTACAAATGATATACTTATTAGAATCAGTTCTATGTAGATAATTCAATAATATATTAATATATAATTATCTCATGTATTTTATTTGGAGGAGGGAGGAGTGTAATGTTATCACTTCATAATCACTTTTTGCACACTGCAATTAAAATATCACTACCTGAACATGTCATATTCATCTAGATTTTTTACAGAAAGAACTATTTGAATAAAAGTCATTATAATTGGGAAAATATCTGTAGTGTAAAGGTTAACAAGACTCTATTCAGTCTCTTTCAAACAATATAGGTAGATGTTTTGTATTTTATATTCAGACATCAAGGAAAATATTTCTTTAAAAATGTATATTTTAGCAACCGTAAGTTCATAGAAGCACGAATTTAAGCATTTTTATAATAATGTTAAATCATTAAAAATGTGCTGATATTAAATATATCAATTACTGTAAATTTGGCCCTTACCAAATCAGCCAAAACCACTAAATCATATAAAATATGATATTAATAGTTGATATGAAAATATTTTAGAACTATATTTGTTTTGCAAGTTTACTATATATATAGTATTAACGATTTCACGTCAAAATGAAAACATGGTAAGACATACATATACAAATCTTTAAATTATTCTGGTAATTGTTTACATTTATACTGACATAAGTGCATGGTTTGTTTAATTGACGAGTTATTATATAAATAGGAATACGCAGTAATGTAATATATATATATATATATATATATATATATATATATATATATATATATATATATATATATATATATATATATTACTGTGCATTCACATTATTCATTTAGTTGATTGATTGAATCAAATTTTGTAATAATTCAATACAAGTATTTAATGTACCATTGAATATGCTAGGAATATTAGATTAAGCAAAAGAAACAGAGCTAATTGCAAAATATTGGATGACGTATTCACATTTAGTTTCTTCTCAAATCATCATCGATACAAGAATATGTCAACAAGTAGCTGCACTCAATTATGAAGTAGAGCATGATTACGCAATTACTTCGTGACACATTAAGATGGAAATTTGTGAAATACGTAACATGCAATCTCACTTTAGGTAATTTTAGAAATATATGTAATGTTTCTTAAATTCACAGTTTTAACAGATTTTAGTGGCCTAATTTGTTTTGTGAATTATAAATGTACGAAATATTTTATTTTTGTAAGCATGTGGATATACTCTTCTAATATATAACCGCCTTTAAATACCAAAATTATCAAAAATTATTTTAAAAAATATACCCATAAAAATGCTTATTTTGAAATAATATACCAATATTGGAATCTAATTCAATAGTGGTACATCATTTTGAAATGAAGATTGATGTAATTTCATCAAAATTGTGTTAGTTCTATTTTGAATGGGATTTGAATTGATTCCTAAAATAATATGCTCCAAAGTTTTATTTTTACAAGGCAAGTGTCAGTAAAAACGTGTTGTGCTTAAATGGTTTAAATATATTTTAGTTCCATTTGTCATATTAATAATATCATATCATCATTGATCTTTAATCATCAATCGTATTAAAATTATTCAAAAAAAATTAATGTTTAATAACAGCGAAACTGAAAATCTAAGTACTGATATTAAAACTTTAAAACAATGTTTCAAGCCTTTATATGTAAATATAACAATCCTAAGAAAAAGAATTATTTGTCAAAGAAATTAGATTATAGTTTAAATATTTTCATTTATTTAAAATCAAAAATTTATACATAAAATACTGTCCCCTTAAAGCAATTCATCGTTAGCAACACAATGTCATATTGAAGTTTTGATACATAAGAAATAATTTCTCTTAAACATAAATTGGGCTTTGGTAAACAAAAATGCTAAAAGATAACTGTATTAAAAATATAAAAAAACATAGTATTTACTGCAAGAATATATTACGATGTACATTCTAAGTAATCACATCTTAAAACATTTAAATTTTCAAAGCATTCTTTTTTATATCTATATTGGTTCATAAAAAACTGCCAAAGATCTCATTTATATGAGGATGTTCAGGGTTTTGTTTTTTAAACTCATCAAATTTATTATTATTTATTGTTAAATTATTATTTTCTAAAATCTATACTGTGATGAAATTAAGCAATTCAATTATTTTATCTGAAAGTACAAGTAATAAGTGCTAGTATATATATAGATGTGTGTAATTGCGTTTGTTTGCATAAAAGTCATTCTATATATTTCAAAATGAAAGCTATTTAAATGAAAACTCATAAATTTAATTGTTTTACATGAAGGCATTTGCTAAAATCAAGAACTTTTGAGCAGAAATGAAAATAAAATAATAACAATTACTCAAAGAAAATTCGAAAGCAAATCCAATTAACTCAACAAATGATCACTGATGATGCTGCTATTTATAAATCTAAAATTATTTCCATGAAATCTCAGAGAAACGTGTCAAGCATAATTTTTCTCTAAATTCATCTGATATCATAATTGTGCAGAATATCCATCTTAAGTGTGTAGAAAAGTGAAAAAAAAACTGTTAGTCACTTGCAATTCTGAAGCATAATAACAGAAATCCATTGAAATTGTTTATATCGATTTTAAAACACTAGAGGGCTACCCTTTTATCAAAAATTTTAAATCACTTGGGGAAAATTTAGAAAGTTGAGTTTCGCGAAAAATGTATAATTTTAATTTATCCTCAACAGTAAGCAATTTAGATTTTTGAAGTGTCAACATAATTTTTAAAATCCCAATGAAACTTTTTCTCGCTATTCTCTATTAATTAATTTTCAATCTTAATTATTTAACAAGACTATAATGCCTTTTATGAACTCAGTAGTTCTATAATTGACAGGACCGGGCATCGTATATTTTTGACATGTTAACTTGCAATATGTGCACATTGTATTTCAAACATAATTTCTTTATCTTTAATGAATTATTTATTGATTTCTGGTTCTAATTTCTAAACTATTATACATATATTATGGATTGTTTTCTTATTTTTACACCAATATGTATAATTTTATCCAAAAATGCATCTCTATAAATTTATAAAACAGCCTTTGTTATGGTTCATTAATTTATATTCATATAATTATTTCATAAATTACAAACACAGTATAACTGGGTAGCTTTAATTGATTTACTAGGAAATATTCTTAGAAAATTTATTCAAACAATTTATTTAATTTAAACTTAGTGAAGCATTATTTTCAATAAATTTTGTTAGCTTTATTTCATTTGCTAGGAAGTATTCTCATTGAATTTGTTTAAAGAATTTAATTTAAACTAATTAGAACAATAGTTTGAATCAAATTTATAACAAAATTTCTTTTTGTCACTAGTAAGCATTCTACAAATTAAGGATTGTTTTATTTATATTCTACTGAGAAAATAACTCTTTCCATCAGAACTATTTCTAATTTAATCTTACCATGAATTTACTCATTTATTGAATAATATTTATACATATTTTTAACTATAAATGTGACATTAATTGATAATTAGAAGAAATGAAACATGAAATTCTCCTAAATGAGAAAAGTTAACCCATTGTTATCGTAAAATGAGATTCATAATCAACCGCAAGATGATGAACAATTTAACAAAATTATATAGGAGAAGAAAGATTATTTAAAACTGGTTAATGTGTTATTCAGTAAGAGAATCAACCTTTAAATAGGATTATTTTTACATTCAGATTAATCATGAATATTTAAATAATATTTTACCCTCATATGTTGCAAGCATATAAATAACCATTTTTGGAATGTATGGTTTTGAATTTTATGTTTTCATATGATGCAAAATTCATTTGTATAATCACTTAACTATATTCATTAATTTATAAACTGAAAAATGACTAAAATAATAAATTTAACTAAAAACTAACTAATATTTTATATTATTTTTAATGATAATCAATGATTTGTAACGCATTTATAACGTAAGATCGCTTGATGTATATGTAAGATAACATATTCATGTATATCACATCAAATTGTAATACCTTATTTATATATTGTTAATAGAATCTAGCTACATTCTAATTTATAAAAAAGGTAAAATATAAATAATTTCAAGGTTAAGTTCTAGAATAAGCAAAAACTGTAAATTAAGTCTTTTATCTATTCCTTATTTTAAATTATGGGATATTAAGGACATAATGATTTGATAAATAAAACGTAAACAAGAAGGGAACATAACACAGCATTAAGAGAAATTTAATGGTGTTAAGAGTAAAATTAAAACTGGTGTTAATAATTTTTACAAGGTATATGTAGACTTAGGAGCATTAATTTTAAGATTTATGTGTAAAACAATTTACTAGAAATTCAAAATTATAAAAGTTTACGATACAATGAGAATTGATATAAAAAAAGCTATAAATCCTTTTGAAATTTTATTTTCTCTTTTTTTCATAAACATACAAAAGGACCTTCCCTAATTTTTTTTATTAGTAATCAGCCAAAATTTGTAGTATACTAAATGCAATGGTATTTTAATTACGCAAAATAAATTTAAATTTGCTTTTATACAGTTAAGCATTGTTTGATCTTATTAAAATATATGATTTTCCATTACAATTGAACATAGAAAAATAGAATTGATATTTATATTGTGTATAAATTTATTTTCGAAATAAGAAGTTTTTAGTCTCCTCTTAAAAAATTGTATTTTGTAATACAGTTTTTATAGTAACCCCAAAGAAAAATATGATGTGAATGCTTATAAAATTTTATAGTTAAGCAATTAATAACCCAAGATTACAAACATTTTATTATCAAACAAAATGTTGTCAGTGTAATGAGTTTATCATATATGTATTAATTCTGAAATTTAGATAAGTTATATATTATTTTAGATAAAATGCATCCATCTTGAAAGCATTAGTTTTCATCGCTGAAATAAATCGATATATAATATTTGTAAATTTTCATTTATTAGTTTTCAAGTTTCCTCAACTGAGAGCTGAAATTCTCGTAAATCCTTTTCGTATGGTTTCTATTCATAACTCTAGTTGCAAAGGAAGAAATATAAAGCACAGTTCAGGAAGCTAATGAATTTTGATACAATCCAAGTGGTACTGACTTATACTTTTATTTATCTCTTATAAGCCTTGAAAAAGTTTATGTGGGATTAAAAACATAGCTTAAATAAAAGATTTTTATCTTAAACTTTTCGCTTAGTTCAATTGTCATTCCAGGAAAACCAAATAAAAGTTTAAAGTACAAGAAAAAGATTGTCTGAAGAAAAATAAAAATGAAAATTCAAAGATTAGTTAAAAATAAGTTAGATATGAATAAATGTTTTTCTGTTCTTTAATGACACTTCCTATTTATGTTAAGCGTTCCTTCTGTTTAAAGTTGAAATGGATGAACTTTTTATGCATTGATTAAAAACCATTTAATTGATTTTAAAAGTAATGTGAATGTAGTATTTTAGAAAATATATCCAGATATTTTTAACTTCAAGTTATTGTTTTGAATATATATTCATAAACTTTTACAATGCTAAAAGGGCAATAATTAATATATATACATAACTATGATTAATATATACATAACTATGATTGATAACTTAAAAACTAGTAATATGATGCCATAACATTGAATAATTTAAAAATTACTACAGTGTTTTTTCTTAAATGGTGTTTGTTTAATTTACAAAATGACCAGCATTACGAAAACATTTTACAACAAATGCACACAAGAACTATTCGTATTAAACTACGTTATTCGTAAAATGATAGAAAAGAGGTATTCCATAATTTTAAATAAATGTAACGCATTGCAATATGTTTTAAGAGCTTTCCAAGAAAGTTTAAGTTTTATATGATTGAATCAAGTTTTAAATCCTTATAAACCTTTCAGTTGCATGAAATCATCAAGAATTTTTATCACGAAAATGTTGATGATATGAATACCGGATATGAAAGGAAATTTATTGATCTAGAAGATATATAAAAAAAAATCTATGTCTGATAAAAAAAGTAGTTTTGGAAACAAAATGCTACCAAAAAGATTATGAATGATATAAATATAATTATTTGCTATACTTTTTAATTATTTATAAAGAAAATGTTTATTCGTAAAATGAGGCAAATAAGAGACATTTCTGTTTGTATGTCTGCATGTGCTTGGTGGATATTCTCATTACACAGAATTTTGGGTTAAAGCTCTATTTGTTCAAGATGTTAAAAAAAGATCAATTGTTTTAAAACATGATTTTAATGTTCTAAACTATAAGTGTACATTTATTTCTATGCATACATAGAATAACAGAATAAATTTATATATATATATATATATATATATATATATATATATATATATATATATATATATATATATATATCCAATCAGAGAGAAACCATCCCAACCACAGAAGCTGCCTGATCCCATGTGCAATTTTTGGACTGATGTTTAATGGGTGGAAACAAATTCCACGTTCTCTCCAAATGAAAATAAAACTGCTATGGGTTTCGAGGCTAAACCTGGACTCCTCCGTAAAGAGAACAACCCTTCATTGATCACACGTCCAGTAGACATGTTGAAATGCCCATTGCAAACGTTCCCACTTATGGCAAGAGAGACGTAAATGACTTATCGCCTAACATAAAGATCACCTTTGTGAAGGCTTGGACACACGTTGATCTGGATATCAACCTTCCGGAGTTTTCCGTGAAGGAGTATCTGAAATCAGCTTTAGCTGCGGTTCATTCATACATGCGAATAATATTAAATACCGGTCACCGGCACTAGTCATGGGGCTTGGCTGTCCTTAGCTGAAACTCTTGGATGCCGAATCCGTTATTAGAAACTGTTGCCAAAGTCTATGAGTTACAGACGGATTCACATTTAGCCATTTAGTCACTTCTATATGACTTTGCTCTGCTTCTAATCTCACAACAACTCATCATCGAAATTTTTAGGTCAAATGATGCCAGGAAGATATTGTTACAATTTCATTTATAACAGATTTCAAATCTGAGGCATGCAGCATTACTTGCCACCTTGCTATGAGACTTTCATTTTTTTATTATCCTCAAAATTCATTTATTTCGACAGTAGCGCACTATTTTGCATATTGTCATACCGTTCAGCTCTTTTTACTTAGCAACACCCTCAAAATTCATTGAGAATGGCTTATGTTTGGGAGAGTTATCGCTATTTTTATGATTTTTTCTTAATTTGAGGTAACCAATGTATATATTAATAGAAACTTTCGAAAATTAATTTACATTTTTCATTATTATTTATGATTGTTGCATTTGATTGCTTTGTATTTGAACATAAACAGCTCTAAGCATAAAAAAATGACATGCTTTAACAACTTATTAATTTAGAATATATATATTATTTATCCCTATTTTGATGAAATTCTTGAAAAAAGTTGCTGTATTTGAAGACATATTTTGCAGTACTTATGCAAACTTATTACAATGATTAAAAATACTTTGCAAAGGAGATATTATCAAGAAGAAAAAATATGCTTGTTGTATTTAAAAATATTCAAATCTAAAAGTCAAGTTAATTGCAACTTTTCTAAGTTCTTTAAAAAGCAAGTCTAAGAGAATTTTCCTCTTTAAGCTTGATATTCTCTCACAAAAATTTTATTTTTTATACTTTCTCAAATAGTCTTACATTTTTTAACAAAATGAACTTTTTTACAGCAAAAACTTTGCTTGTTATAAAGAAATAATAGCTGCTAGTATAAAAAAATATTAAGTTGAAAAGTTATTTTTCTTAAAAATGTTCCTAACCAAAAAATAAGAAATATTCTGTAATACTTGTTATCTTTCAGATATTAAATATGTCTCGATTTAATATTAAATGTTTTTCCCATGAAAGCTGATTTAGAAAAAACTGTACAATCAATAAGTGTTGAATAAAATACACAAATATAAAATCTTTTATTTGAATTTCTTCATACTATATATTGAAGATTATTTAGTGTCATTTTTTTTCTTTTAACCTGGCCGTTTACAAATATAAAATAAGTATTATTTTTATTAGTAGTATGCTTGATGTTACTATTACTATTTATGCAAGGGATTTCACATTTGCATTGTTCTCTTTTGCTGAAACGAAAACTTTTATAACTTTTTCTAATCTTTTGCAACTCAATCAAACATATAAATCTTCACTTTTACTCTAGACAGAAATAATTAGTTAAAATAATGAGTCTATTTTAGTTTTAATATTGATAGATGATTTTCCCAAAATATAATTTTCTTACCTATGCCACCGGTACTTTTTGGAATAACTTATGTTTGCATGAAGTTGATAAAGCAATGCATTTTGAGAAAATAAGTTGAATAAAAAATGTATATGTAAATTTTATAGGTACTGAGATTTTCAGGGTAAAATAGATGATGAGCATCTAAAACTAAGACAAAGAGAAACTTAAATTTAAATTTTATATGTACGTATGCATGGGTATTTATTATGCAATTTCTTATACAATATTCATCTTTAAAGTTAAGAAAAGTAAGTTCAAATCAGAAAAAATAAACTCAAATATTGGATAATTAAAAGGAAAAAATATTTTGGTAAGTACAGAACTGTTGTGTAAGACTCTGTTTCTACAATGCATCAACAATATATTGCTACAAATTATTTGATTTTTTTTTAATTTAGTAAAAAGAATGGGTAGGATAGTGTGGTGAGGAGCTTTTTCCTTTCATTATTCCATGTTCCCTTTGTTACGTACACAAAGGAAAACAAAAAAAAAACTTAAGTACTGTGTACTTTTCATTAATCATCTAATTGTGAGTACATATCATTATGATTTATTTAAATCTATTCTTATATAATTCAAAGAGGAAAATTTTCACTTGTTAAAATTAAGTTTTACTTAAGTCAAATTTGTAATATTTTTTAATCAATAATTTTTAAATCAATTATTTGATTCCTTAAATATAATTTCAAAAACATATTTTATTTTTAATTTTTCAAGTGATTCAAATTAATATTTTTGAATGAAACATGTATTATTAATGTTATAATCTAGTAAACATTATAATAATATAATGATTTTAAGATAAAAATAATATATGTTATAAAAAAAAGTTTTCATAAAACAGTTTAACATTATTATCATTTTCCATTATTTTTACGCTTCACAGACATAACGTTCGTGTATATTTGAATTTTGCGTGGCCATGAATAAATATATTTTTACGTAACAATCTTGTACGAAATTTACTAATTTTTTATTTAAAACTATTTTTAATTTAATTATTCCTTATTCATTACTTAAAAGTCACGATAATAAGTCATAAAGTTAAATATTTTACAAGATTCTATGTACTTCTATTTACAAAGTTATTTATATAGTTACTGATTTATATAATCCATCTTATCCAGTAACTGTTTTCTATTTTTAAATTTAGAGTTTAATCCATGAGTGGAAAAACTGAATTCTTCTACGAACTATAGCATATACGAAAAATAGTCACACTCAGATTCTTTGACAAATTGCGCACATTCAGTTTAAAAAAGGAGACAGTGAAATAAAAATATAAAAATGATCCTGCCTAAAAAGAAATTTTTAACAAAAGTAATATAAAATACCTTAATGTTGATATCAATCCCATCAATTTTAGAATTTACCTCTGTAAATGACAGAGAAGTTCCTGTGCCAAAAGAAAATTTTTATTGAAAGGAGAGATGCTGGTCTTCATCACTTTATAAAAGTCACTGATATGAAATAAATTTGGAAATCATTTTTCTCATTTCTACTAGCATAGTCGCATTCACATATTTTTGGAATTGTACAACCTATGAGCTCCTGGCGATTATTATCTAAAATAATAAATAAATTTTTTGTGAATGATTTTTATGACATAAACTTCCATTTACAATTCAACTTAATGAGTACTATGAATAATTAAATTCTCTAAATACAAAAGAAATATTTCATTTTATATATATTTTTATGAAATCCAAATCAATTGAATCTGTTTTTTTATTTTCTATACTCTCCAAATCATTAGAATTCCCTTTTTTATTTTATTATAATTTAGAAGCCAATGATATTTTAACCGTAGACATGTCCATTTAAAAGTTAAAATATGTACTATTATTTGTTTTTTAAATGAAGATTATTGTAAGTACTTATTTTCAGTCTGAAAAATGATTAGTTTTATGAAAAAATATGTGAAATGTACATTTTCATGAAAAAACTAAATCATATCTGGTAGAATAATAATTTTTAGATAATTCAGGTTGCTTGTACAGTCATAATTTTACAAAAGCAATATCTATAATGGGTAATGATTCGAGTAAAATTTTGGATATGGTTGTCTAATTTGATTACACAATCTATTCACATTATTTTAAGAAATGATAGAAATATGCTGTAAAGCTTGAAAACTTAAGGCACTTATTTTTAGATTTGTGTAAATCTTTACTTAATAACTGAATTCTAAACTGTAAAACCACAAAAATAAGCTATATTAAATTTATAGAAATACATATTCTAGGTTAAATCTATTGCTTTGTAAATAAAATATTAAATTAATCTTAATTTACGAGTCATGACAACCCCGAGGGACCAAAACCTACAGTGCTCATATTGTATATAAAATATCTTGTGTTTTAATGTCAGTCAACAATAGCTCAAGTAAAAATTGTAATCATTTTTCTTGAGTTTAACTTTGCAAAACATTGCTTACTTAAATCATCGAAACTTAATAAAGCATTAGAAAGCTAAAATAAATTTAACTTTATTGCAATAAATGAAAATAGTTCAGTCACACAAAGTACAGCTTGAAAAATATATGTAATGTTAAAGCCTATTAAATCAAATTTAGTTTGGGTTTTGAGAATAACTGCATTGTAAAGTAAATAATTTCATTGCGGAAAATACTAATTTAATACATATTTCTCTCTCTATAATTCATTATTATTCATCAGAAATTCTTGATTATGTTCTCAGGAGATTACAATATTGTTTATTTATACTGAATCATGTTAATTATACTAAAATATATATTTTAATTAAACAATTATAATTCTAAATTCACTACACTGCATGTGTCAGTCCCTAAAAATTATCATGGCAAGTTTATATTTTGAAATTACAATCGTGGTAAATTCTTCGTTTTCAAGAAGATTTTATCAAATATTTGATTTGAAGTAAACAGTTTTATAATATTTACACTTATTAAAGAGAGAATTAATAGTTAAAGTAAAAAAAATGAATTTGTTAAAGATTTATTTCACTGTTTAGGAGCAGGAAATATTAGTAAAATATATTTAATAAGTGTTCACTTTTTGAATTACATACAGAATTTAAAATTCTGCATTAAAAATGGTGATGTTCTTAATATAAATAAACTTCGATATCAATTCTATTTAAATTAGCATGGCTTTTTAACAAATCGCCTCTCTCATTGGTGATAAATAGTAAGATAATATTACAAAAATACTTTACATGAACTTTCTTTTTCTTAATTTTACTAGTTCATAGGTTTCATTCTTATCTTAGACGTGGATATTTGTAATGTTTTTGAATGTTTTTGCTAAATTGTAAAGCCAATCAAACATTTTTACTCTATTTCAATGTTACATTTGCACACACTCTATGTAAATATTCATGACAATTCAAAATATATAAGAACCTCATTATTTACACACCAAATAAAAATTCATTACCAGTCATGTTAAACAAATTATAAGACACTATTTGTGATTCCCCTTTAAAACGTTTGTTTGCATTATTGAAACACCCACAACTCTCTTTTTAATTTCTGCCTAACACCTTTAAATAGAATAAAATATTTTAGTACCTATAAGGAAAAAATTATTTAAAAATGTATTCAAAAACATATTTTAGACTAATCTTATTGTTATATATTCTGGATTTTTGCTTCGCTTGTATGTGTATACAACGCACGTGTTTTCATAAAATAATGAGTTATTAACCTTTCATAAAATAATGATTTGTTTTTTATACTATTTACTATAAATGTCTCAAAGAAAGTAATAATTTAAAGGATAAAATATAACTCTTATCTACAGCTTTCATAAAAATGAATTTTCACAAATTCAGAGAATTCGGTTTGGTATTCTCACATAGTGGGAAATGAAAGTATATCTACATAAATTAAATAAGTGGCAAATTTTTCTAAAATACAACTAAGATTTAACACGGAATTTTTTCCCTTGTGTATCATAATATTTCTTAAAATTCTTGAAAAATAAAACTTTTTTCATTTAAAACGAAGAACTCAATATATTTTTTGCCAAGAAGTGCAACGGGTAGTTCAAATGAAATTTAAGAATACTGTTTACTTCTTTCCATACAGCGGGCGTTTAAGAGAAAAATATTTTTCCTAGAACTTTATTTTTTCAAAATAAAAACAAAATTGATTGCTTTGCTTCTTTTATTTTTTTGTAGAAGGCGACACTTTCCATTTGATTTTGTTCCTTTTCATGACTTCTTTTGTAAGCTGATTTCAGTGCTGTATACTTTCATTAGATTCTTTGTATTCTATTTTCCTGCTGCATCATTCATTCTGTATAGGGCTTATTTTACCAAAATATATTTCAATAAATAACATGAAATGTTGCAGCGGAACAACTTTAACGTTTTGTATTATGTATTTTGATCAACACGCAAACAAATTTTCTTTGTTTGGTTTCTTTTTGACATAGTGAAAGTTAGCAGTAATTTTTTTTAATATTTCTGAAATGCAATGTACTTCAGGATATTTACTTATTTCCATATATATATATATATATATATATAATATTTTTTTCTCCACTACATTCTAAAATATAATAGTATATCTTGGGAGAGTATGATGTGTTTCCTAATTAAGTAGTAAAAAATTATTTTACTTAAATGCTTTCAACAAATGTATTAAAACTTCTCTATTTCTTTTCATGATTTGTATTTTTATTTGTATTTATTTTTAAAAAAAAATTTGAATTATGTAAAGTTGCTTAACAAAATCTTGAAAACAGTAACTTTCTCAATACTAATGTTTTAAAAGACGCAAAACAAATAAAATTATTAAATTGTGTACAAATGTTTAAATTATCTATACTTTTAATATGAAATTTAATGATTAGATTTAATATTAAACATGAAACTTCATATTAAAATGAGAAATTATTTAATTATCCTAGATTTAAAATAATTTTTGTTTATTCTATATATTTTAATAATTATATTTTATTATTCAAGATTTTTAAATCTAACTTTTTGATAATTCTATTTCATAATTATTTGATGAGGAAAGTAACTATCAGATAATAGAGGATCCAATTGCAGAATATTTTATTTCATTAAGTAACAAAAAGCTACATGCAGTTAACATTTGATTTTATGTATTTCAGAACTTGATAAAATCAACTAAAAATTTTACTTCATATTTGCAGTGAATATAGCTTTAAGATGATATATTTACTTAAATTACAAGCATGCAATTCTTAATATCTAAAATAATTTTACATTTATTTATTTCTGGTAGGCATTCCATAAACAATTTGCTTTCAATTTGGTCTATTTAGCATTTCCAATTTTAGACATCTATGTCATGCAATTCAGCTTTCTCAACATACAAGACGTCTGCATTACGTTATTTGATACCATTTCAAGTATATGCAATATTTTAGGATTAGTTTTGAAACAAAACGCTTTCTCACTCTTTCAGAAAATTTCTAACTGAATATATTTACCAAAAATTATTTCCTCAAAAGGATTTTATAAGATTGTCTTGATACAATAAATAGAATTACTAACTCTAATTGAAAATGTTTTTCAATAAGGCAATAATCTATATCTTAAACTTAGCAAAGTAGCAGTAAGTTTCCTATGTAAACATATTTCCACATGAACATATTATACTTTTTTAAAGTTTATTATCATTATTTTTTTATAAATTTAAGAAATATGACAAGAAATTGTTATTCATTTTCACTAAACATTTTCAGCGTGATTAAAAAGGTCTTAAATTTAGTAAAATCTAAAACGGCATAAATTTTTATTCTTAAAAAAAAAAAAAAATTAGGTTTCATTTCAGACAAAACTCCAAAAAAATATTTCAAACAATAAATTAAAAATATTTTTAATCTAAAAGTTAAAAGTTTTATAATTCATGAATCAAATTTATGAAAGTAAATTATCAATATTTTTAAAAATACTGATTATATTCACCTTATTTTTAAAATGTACATAAACTTCAGTATTTTGTTATTTTCTCACATTTTTTAAAGTTCCATAAAGTAAGAAAAATTTTATGTTTAATATATTAAAATTTATATTCTAATTTATGTTAAGTCTTTTGTTTCCAGCTAATTATTTCAACACTAGTATTAACTAAATCAAAAATTGTCTTGATAGATTTAAATGAATTAAAAAGCATCAGAAAATTTTCTTAATTACTTTTGAACTTAATTTTCAATATTGGTTAATTTATCAGTTACAATACATTGATTAATAGAAAATCCAATTTCTATTTATTGTCATTATCAATCACAAATACCATGATGAGTACATCTCTATCGTTTTAAGTAATAGATCCATGGCATCCATAAGTAATAGATTCATTTGAATTTATTATGCTCAATATTTACAAAATATTAATCATAATCGGCAGTCTTTTGAAGTTATAAACTATTTCCAAATCATCAAAAGATTTATCAATACAAAAATCAATTTCAAAACAATAGTACAATTTTTCAGGATTTTTTTATACTTATATTTATGTCCTATAGGTTAAAGTTATCAATATAAATCAAATGTGCCAGAAATTTTATTTGAATAAGTTAACCCACAGAGTTTGATCAATTTCATTTATATATCATTAGTGGCAACTGCATTTGTATTTTTTTATTTTTTACGATTTTGTGACAATTTTCATGATTGGATTAATAACCTGAACAAAAGAAGTGTATTTTAAAATAATAAAATTGTATAACAGTACTAAACATAGGTGCAAATTGCTTTGGAAAAAAATAATTAATTTAATTATTTAAATTGTCGTATACATTTAATCTTTGAATTATTTAACTGAAACATTCTAACTAAACTTAATCTTAGAAATTAGTAATGTGCAACATATTATTTATGTAATTAACAAATTTATTTTAAATGTAAAGCAAGGTAAATAAACTGAAATAATTTATTAGTTCACCAATTTTTCACTTTATCTCATTGAAATTTTTCACTTTATCACTGAAAAATTAAATAATTCTGCTGTCTTTTTTAAATATTATAACATCACTTATATTACTTTATTTAATAAAGTTTGCACGAGAAATTCATAACATTGAATTTGAATATAAATTACAGAGAAGGACATAAAGTTATTTGGTTTAGCCATTTCAGTGACAATAAACATATTATGAAGATGCTTATAATTTATTTTGTCAAGGTCAATTCACTTTTTAAAATTATTTTGATGCATTATCATACGCAGATAACAGGAATTACAAATTGCTGTAGAAGATAAATATGAATGTAAAAATAATTTGCTAAATGCTTGTTTGAAATTTTTAGTTTTTACAATTCCCTTTATTGAACGTCAAAACACCCTCAAAATAGATGATCAATTATGGAGTTAGATATTTTTTCTCCCAGAGATTGAGAAAAATATTATGATGCTCACCTCATCCATCAAAGAGTAGAAATGTTAAAAAAATTTCTATTTAATGTATCTCGCCTAAAATATTTTTTACCTGCTGATTTTTGGATACAAAGCTAATTGCTTTTCTTTTTATGCCATTGTGGTTTTTATTTAATACATAAAGTGATAGTTAAGTTTTTCAATTTATTTTGTATTTAATAATATATTTCAGATAAGTCCTGAATTTATTCATACTAAAATATAAGAACTTTGCAAAACATTCTATTCAGTATAAATAGGTATAAAATTTAAAACAGATTGAGTTTGTTTACATAATAATATTTTTAGTATAAATGTAATTCAGAAGTTTATTGTCAAAAATTAAATTCATCAATAATACTACAGACTTCTATTTCAAAACTATTATACCTGTTTATAGAATAATACATAAGTAAAATATACTTTTTAAGATAAACATATGATTATGTAAGTTATTTGTTGATTGGTGTGAAATATCTTCGTTTCGTTTGATTGAAAAATGATGTTTCAAATATTTTAACTTTGTACCAAATATTTTCCTTTATTATTACTTGATTAATTCCACTAGGTAACTATTGATCATTTTTAAAAGAAAATGTATCGTTGAAAATTGTTATATCTTCTTTTCTAAAATCTTAGTAATGTTTTTCTTATTAAAATTGTCCATTCAATTATTTATTATATTTATAGACAAATTATTGAAAAATATCAAATTAATGACAAGGCACTAGAGTTTTATATTTAAAACTTAGAGTTCACTTTATCATTAATAGGATTTGATTTTCTTATCTCCATTTAATGATGATTAAATGCAATGTAAAGTTTAATGTGTCATTCTTATGAAATTAAACATAAGAAATATTTTTTTTATTTAATTAAGCTTTACTAAACATGTCATAGCAAATGTATTTAAATAGTTTAATTAGGTATAATATATTCTTATCTATGTATATACAAAGCACAATTTAGTTTATATTTTCATTTAAGCAATACTAAATTGTTAAAATTTGATTTTCTTTTATGATACACGATCCTTAACAGAGAAATAAACTGCGTAATACTGATTCATTACATAAGACTATATTCATTAAAATAATAATTTAATTAATTATTATGATAAAATTCAAATGAAATTACAACTAATCAATCAATCAATAAATGAATTATGCTTTTTATTTTAACTATAGTTCATTAAGTTCTAAAATGATTACAATGAATTAAAAGAAGTTAATTTAAAACGTTTTAAAATAAGCATTAAATTAATAATAAAGTAAAATATTTAACAATTAAAATAAAATAAAAAATTATTGATTACTCTCTTATATTTCTTTAAAAACCATTTCATAACCAAACAGAAGTAATCTCACGCAAACACAAATAATGTGTATTTTTCTTAAACAGAGTTTAATGAAATACATATATATA
>JAPDSC010070786.1:1257202-1274155 GCA_026290005.1 Latrodectus geometricus
TTTTTTTTTTAATTTTGTAAATAATAAAAATTGTCTGAGTTATTCGAACATTGCAAACAAAAAAATTGAAACAAAATTTTATCAATATACATCAAGGAAAAATTTGTAATTCTCACAAAATAATTTTTAATTTCTAGAAAAGTTCTCTGTCTGTTTAAAGGAATAATAGGTAACTGTCTCATTTTCACTTTTCAATTTCACAATAATTATATGACGAAATAGGAAATATTCCTTTCTTATGTTAACAGTTTTATCATTCAAAGATGCTTGAAACATTTTCAGGTTACAGACTTTGTAAAGTAAAAATCTTGTATGCTACCTCTGCAACGATTTGATTTTTAATAAAATATTTGTGCTGCAGATGCGTTAAAAGACTTTTTATTTCAAAAACAGGTTAAGCTGTTTGTCGTATTTTCAGTTTAACAGATTTATCTACCATTCAGTAAGCAAAATATGTGGTATTATTCTATGAATTTATATTTTTAAAATTATTTTGAGAAGTTAGGAGAAACTAAGAAATTGAATATTTGTGATTTAAAATGTTTCAGTTTATGTAGAGAAAGACAAGTACATGATACAGATTATTTCTATTTTTATTTGTTTACAACGTTCCACATTATTTGATAAGATGTATGCAGCTTTTATATTTTAAAAAAAGAATTTAAGTAATATTTTAACATCAAATATTCTATCTTATAACTTTTAAGTAGGAAGTAAACTTTTGAGAGAAAAAAATTAGTTTTGGAGATATCTTCCGAAAGAATAATATTTATAGGAAAGAAAATGACACGAATTCTTACAGGGTAAAAAATATCACAATATTATGTTTTGTTTATTTAAAAGATCAACATCTATCGATACAAAACACATTTATTTACATTAAGCAAAAACATTACATACACTACATAACATTGAAAATACAACAAGAAAGAGTAGCCAGAAAGGGATGTAACTTGGTAAACAGAGATAGGCAGAAACGAACAATAAATGATTCTCCTAGCACAAAATGACAACATCAATCAACATCAACAGCACCCTGTATGTTATAGGATTGTTAGATAACGATATACGAAATAACATGTCTAGCTATAGAGTCTATGAGATTATGAAATGCGTCATGAAAATGTCTCTCCATTCCTGGTTACCTATCTGCCACAATTCATCTTCTGAACGAGGTAGTGATAAGGTCTTCATACGATATTCAAAGACACCTAAAATGAATTCAATTTTAGACACATCGGGAGAAAATAGTCAAAGAATCATCATTATATTTTGAAAAACTCATTGTCTGATTAGAGCTGTGTGAGTTTGGGCGTTATGTTGTTGATAACGGAAACTGGTTTCCTTCTGAAGACAGGAAGTATCACCGTCATCAGCACATCAACCAAAGATTGTTAGGGCATCATAGTTGAGCCAACAAATACATAAAATAGTATGACAAGTACATAAAATAGTATGACATCAAAGTGGAGCGTCGTAAACCATGATGCTGCGTTGTTGCGTGGTGGTGAGATATTCCACAACTGCTGCCGGTTTGGACCAGTCTCTACGTTAACTCCATACTATTATGTGGTGACTATCATTAGGGAAACTGGAGAGTGGCTCATCTGAAGAATGAACTTGTACCATTCTGTCATTCACTCTGCTTTAGCCCGGCACCATTTCAGATGTCGGAGTCTTTTCTGTGATGTCAATGAAAGTCTTCTCAATGGATGTCATGAGTGCAGGCTATTAACAACCAGTTGACTGGAAAAGGTTTGGTTGAAACGGGAACATGCAGTGTGTTTTGAACACGCTGTATAAATGTCTTTCAGGATCTTCATTTCTTGTCATTGGATGCATTGATCCATACTTACTGACGTTGATCTGACTTCACCAACACCCCTCACAGTTATCCCATTTCATTGCCATAACCATCTTTTACACTATGGACACGTCCACATGTTTGTCAGCAGAGATATGCCCTATGGCTCTCTCAGCAATACGGCACATCTCTGTTGCTCCCTTTTTTGTTCTAACTTTTCCGATTTGAAAAAAAAATCGTGGAAAGAAAGAGATAGAAGAAAAAATAGAAAAAAAATATACACTCTCTCAGTCACAATGCCCCTCGTAAAATTAACTGTCAGATAAAATTTCATTAGTTGACCAATGGCCATATGATGTCAGAGAATCTAATATGGGATTTTCTGGCATTACACGTGTCCTCTGATACGAGAACAAAATTTCTAAAATAATTTTCAAACAGAAAAAACACTGTGGAAATTTAAGATTCTATAGGCTCATTGCAATATTCTTACTTAATTTGAGCTAGATAGCAGCACAACTCACATTATTTTCATAACTTGTTGAGGTTGCACAGTATTTATTTAATTTTACATACTGTATTTGTTTAATTCTCTTGATTTTGGAATCAAGTGAATCTCACATCTAACACATTATGTGTATTAAATCTCATATCAATGCATACTCCCTTCTTGGTATGCTATTTTCAATGTTTCTGAATGTGTTTTGAGTTACTTCAAAATCAAAATTGATCCTAAAATAGTATTTTATAGAATTACACTGTTTTTATTTTCACTTGGAGATGTAAAAATAGAAATTATTTTAAAAAAAACCTTAATGTAAGATCATTTTATAAAACATAACATTTAGAAGATAGGGGACTTTAAAATCAATAATGGAGACTTAATAGAAATAATAAATAATTAAAATAATAGAAAATAATAACGAAAATATTCAGCATCAGTATTTCAAAAACATAAGTAATTTGAGGTAGAAAATTTCATGCTTTGATTAACTTTTTTTTTCAATAAATAATTCATGATAAAGAATTGTTCAAATATCATTCAATTTTGTATAGAATCTTTTTATTCCTCAGCAAATATTGTGATGCATTTAAAGACAGTGACTCCCAATGATTCACCGTAAATTAAGTTTGTCCTTCTTTCGATTCGACTCATTTATAATTTCGAATATTTTTTTTTTCTTTTGAATGAAAAAAAGGAAACTCTGGGTTAAAGTCTACTCCCGTGTTTGTTTTCACTTCATGTTTCGTTCTCACTTTTCCCATTTGAAAAAAATTATGGAAAAAAAACGGATTTAGAAGAAAAAATAAAAAAAAATACGCACAAAGTCTTCCACTACCATTCTTATTTTCTTAGTTTTCGGAAAGAAGGAAAAGGGTACTATTTAAATTTCCTCGTACGTAATTTCCTAAAAGTGAGTTTTCTAGTTGTATTATAGAATTGAATTCACTTTGAAAAATAAAACACATTTTATCCTCAACTGAGAGAATGTGACATCGATAAGGTTACCTTGAGATGCTTGAAAATGTAACCATGACAACGTCAGCCAGAAATGATTTTGATAAGTAAGAGTCCATTGAAAAGATTTGACTTTACAATCTTAATATAAATGATGCCATTTAAGCTTCAAGTATCTATTAAAATGAAAAATAGTTCTTTCAAGTGTATTAACTTCTAGATTACACAACAAATACTACTTTCGTATTAATTTGAATCCTATGTTAGCACCATATGAAACAAATCCATTCCCAATTCTACAAACCAGAAACTAAATATTAATATTATATTTCATTAATAACTTAAATCAAAATAATTATTTAATTTGAGCCACAATACAATTTAACAAGGTTAGTTAAATAAAAGTATTTTAAATTAAAATAATTAATTTAATGCGAGAGTTTCATTTAAATTAAGAATATTCATTTTTATTTAATGTAAATTCTCTTCCATCTTAGTTTTGATTTTACTAAGATGTTCATCTTATTTCACTTCAATGAGTTCACTTCAATGTTACTCAATATTTTACTATTTAATAAAAAATACTGACTCATATTACTATAAATTGAATGAAACTGATATTTTATGTATTTCATGCTAATATTCCTTTATTACATTCCGATATAAATTTTATATTTTAATTACAGCAAATTCATGTACAGTTAGTAATAAAAATTATTTTGATTTTAAATAATTTTAGATGAAAATGTACATAGAAGATTAGAAGAAAATGTGTTTAGATGAAAATGTGTTTTTACAAATTTATGTACATTTTAATTTTATTTACTAATAATTAACTGAAAATAAATTTATACAATTCAAACAATTTCTTCCTTGATTTGAATGATTTAATAAATTATATTAACGAACAAAATCAAAATTAATTTTCAAATTTAAATGAAATTCAATCCAATATTACATCGTGAGCAGATAACTTTCTCATAAAATATTATTTAAATTTTGCAGAATATTTAAATAACATGAAATATGTTCATTGCATTCTTAGATAAAACTAATACAACACATCGGAGAAAGCTGTAATTATCTTATGACATTCGGGAATTTAACTGAATTATGTCTCTTCTCTTCTTTTTAAAAAGAAATCAAAGATTTTTCCGTATTAATCTGAGTGTAATGACAGGAAACATGTCCTGTTTGAAAGTAATTATCATTAGTAATAATAAAACCATTAAAATGTCAGTTGTAATGAAATTGAATTGCAAGGAAAAACTTTATTAAACACTTAAAATTTTATCTGTTAATATCTATTTATGCAATTCTAAAACTTCGTAATAATATTTAAATTTTAAAATATATGACAATATTTTAATCTATGTAAACCCATTTTTGAACTATTTATTATTAGGATAATCTCAAATAAATATCTACTTTTAATTCTTAGAAAAAAAAAACAACCATTTTTAAGCGATATATAAACAATCATGAGTTTCGTCAGGACAATATATTTTTATCTACTGTTAAATTACCTTTCCATGTTGATTTAACATTTTAGCCATATTTATGATTCGAAAGCATTCATTTATAAATATTTTAAATATTTGCTTTAAAATTAAGAGGTGCTTTGCAAGTCTTCGGCGATATCATAAAACGTCAAATGTATCTTAAACTTTTATCAGCTGATGAAAAAATTAAAATAACAAATAAACACGTGAAGCCTAACAACATAGTACAGTAATAGTAGCAAAGTTACTATTAATTATATAATTCTTAATTATTATTTCTAGAAATTTATATATATATATATATATATATATATTCTTAACAATGAATGATAAGCACCGAAATAAAATTTGAGATGATCAAGAAAATAATTTCATAGTCATAATAATTTTATACTTTTTTGGAAGTAGACTTAGTTTTATAGAAATTTTGAAGTACGAAATATTTATAGAATTTTATTTATATTTTTTATTTTTTATGTGAATTTCTTCCTAAAATATAAAGCGTTATTTATTCATAAGATTGATATTATTCAAATAATGGTAGCATATTTGAATAGTAAATGCATAATTTGTTATAATAAGGCTGAGATAAACATCTAATTAAGAAATATAGTCTATATTTTATTAATTAAGAATGTTAATTATCTAACTAAGAAATATAGTCCATAGTGTGACAATCACATTGCAATTCTTGCTGCAATCTGATTTATTCAACTTAATTGCAATTATGCAGCAAAATTTTAGTTAAATAAATCCTTTTGAGAATGAATAGCACAAATAAGGTTAATTTATGAAATATTTTTAGAAAGATGTGTTCTGTTTTCTCAAATATTTGTGATAATGAAAGGAAAAAATTCATCATTTTACTTTATTTTTTCACTTTATTCAACAAATTTTCATTACAAAAATTTATTAGAACATGAAACACAACAAAAATCCTTCTTGTATTTTATTGCCATTAATATCAAATATTACAAATTATTTTTAGATTCGATATCAGTAACTCTAATAAAAGCGATTAAATCTGTAAGTAATGTCAGAATTTGTATATCATTAAATTAAACAATTTAAAGTAACAAATGTATTCCCAAAACGCTATTTATTTATTTCTTTATTTCATAATTTTGCCTTGCGATTGGGATCGAAATAATTTGATCTTGGAAAATTCACTATTTTTATAAAATTAAATCTAAATTTGATATCTAATTTAAACTAACATTAAGCATTTAATTTCACCAAAAATAAATGATGGCACAGCTTGTCCTTTTTGGACCTTGCTCCACAAAACCCAACCAACCAAAAATAAATGATGATAATAAACACGTTTATTATTTTTACCCTCAGGTTTTCAATTTAGCATTTTACAGAAGAAATCACTTAAGTTTTCACAGTCTAAAAATAAATTGTGTCAAGGTATTCTACCGTTTTTTATATTTTAGTTGCAATAGCTAATTCATCTATATCAATCAATTTTAATTTTAATTATAGTGTTACTTTTTAAGATTTTTGTTTTTTTAAAAAGTCTAAGCCCTTTTTCTGTCTTTCAAAGTAAGCCTTCCAAATATCAACAGGTTAAATCTTGTTATTTCACTTAACATATTATTTTATTTTTATTTTAATACAATTACATATTTAAATTCTATCCTTTAACATTTATATATTTTTTTACTCTTATATTTCATATAATTAAATACTTGCCATATATGATATTAAATATTTATATATTAAAAATAAAAATTTTGTTAATAAAAGAGTTTCTTTAGTCGTGCTTCAAACTACAATTCTAGCAAATTCTTAAAATTCTGGCATTCCGTACAATTTAAAACTGTAAAACAGATATCTAATGAAATTAATTATTTGAAAATATAATTGTATACATAATTTTAGAAATGCAAATTAAACTACAAAAACAATAAACACTTAATTTCCATTCCTCAAAAACATTTTAAATGATAATGCAAGATTTACATTCAAAAGCACACCACCTAACTCTTTTCGCTTACACTATTTATAACTTAAACGAATATTATTAAGTAAATACAGATTTTTTTATTCTTTCAATTTAAAAGTTTGAATATATAATTTTAATCACTGGTCACTCACATTAAATTTCAATAACTTTTTTTAAATTGAAATGTAATGCAAATGATAAATCAAAACAGAAATAGAAAATCAAACATAATTACAAAGGAAAAATCAAATCGGATATTGAAAATTAATCATAAAAAAAATCAAAAAGAATTTTCAGAAAAACCTGGATAATTTATTCTAGTTATTTAAAGCAAAGTTTTACATATAATTTCAGATATTGTACTTTTCTATTTCTTTCATTTAATGACAATATGGTAAATGTTTTAACATGAAATAACAAGTTATTTCTGTCAAATTATTTTCTGATGAAAACAATAGGAAGCCAAAAGTTTTTATTCATGTAAGAAGTTTAATAGAATTTTCGATGAATCAAATTTTAATTGTTAATTTTAGTTATGTACCTTTGAGATAATTTCTTTTTATAAGTTCCTCTTCAGATAATTAATATGCATTTCATTTAATGTATCTCATAAAATTTTATAATACTTAATATGATAATGTTCTGATTACTATTACAAGAAAAATAAGGGCGAAATAAAAAAATTGCCTTATTTTTATAGTTTTATGGTTTTTTGAGTGTTATGCTGATCTATTATTATTTTTATTGATGTGAAACAGGTATATGATCCCTTACTTTAGATCAAAGATATTCAGACACTAGAGTAAGAGTTACAAACAGAAAAATAGATTTTTCTACATTATTTTTATAGATTATTTCTATTTTTAATTATTTTTAAAGATTATAGTATTATATATTTATGCAAACATTATTTTTATAGAAAATAATCTGAGTATTTAACTAAAGAATATTGTAATAATTCCTATTATCATGTCCCATTATTCATTATAACTCTAGTTAGCTACTTAAACTATAAAAATTGTTATTTGTGTGTGTGAGAGAGAGCACATTGCTATTTTACACCATATTATTATATTACATTATATGTTTCAATTATAAGAACTTTGTACAGAACAATTATTTAAATTTAAGTTGTGTCTATTTTTGAAGATAAAACAAATTTAATACCAATAATTTATTTTTTTCATGTGCATTATGACAAACCACCTATTTTGGAATAACTTTTGAATTATTCAGTGAAAAATACTCTAAGGATGATGAAACTGTACTAATAATGATGCTTATGTAAGTAAATGTAATTTTTACATAAAAAAATATATTTACACAAAATTTTACTTATTTAAATAAAAAAAATAATTAAAAGTATATTTCTTTTGAAGTAAAACAGAAAACATCATAAATAAAATTTACATTGGTTTAATTCAGGAAATATTTGCTTTAAATTAAGAGCGAAGAATTTTCAGCTTGTGTATGTGAGCCACAATGGGGCTTATAATGCAAAGAAAGAGGAATTTGTTTCTTTATATAATATCATATAATCCATGCATAAAATTATCCCTTACCATATAATATTTAAAATTCAAGTTTTAAACAAGAGGTATTTTAATAACTTTAAATACTTAAGTGAAGTTTTAATAATACTACATACTTCCTTGTTATGAAATATTTAATTAGATAGAAATTCATTTTCTCAAACCACCGCTTTGAAATGTTTCACTAAGGACTTATGCAAAGTACCTAGTTTCTGACTTCGTAATTACTAATTCCATTAATCAGTTTCTATTAACCTATGTCTTCGTACATGAATCTCATTTATACAGAAAATACTAAAGCAGTTATTGAATACTAGCATTGATTTAATATTTCGGTTAAACATTAATTTTTGAAAAATGACTTTAGAATCAAAATTATCTTACATACAAATAGTAAAGAATTAAATGTGTTAGTTTATTATTAACAACAAAATATATTAAAATAGTGTACCTATAACTGAAGGTTTAGAATTAGAAGGTTACGAATTTGGAGTTTTTTTTTTTTTATTTAAAAATAACTTAACTGATTAAAATGTTCCATTTTAAATGAAGTTAGCCCATAAAAGTAATAATTTCTTCTTATTATTAATCAATTTTATTTTATACCTTAAAAGTAAATAATGCTTAAAAATGCAATAATGCTTGACAATGCACTTTTAAAGAAGATCTTACCACAAAATTGCAACTCTGTATTGCATGAAGTGTTTTACATTTTATGCTAGCAATTATTATTATATTTTAATGTATATTATTGATTAATGTATAACATTAATATTACTATATTAGTATTTACTTCGATTATTAAACAAAACAGACTCTAAGCATTAAATAAATGTTAGTGTATGAGACTCATTGCGAAGTTCAAATCATTATTAGTGGTATATACGTCATGTAAAAGAAAGGAAATGCATAACATTATAGATATACTTGACCAGTTTACAAAGTTTTTCTCGTGTCACGCTTCCATGCTAGGTAACAGGCATGGTATATCCTTTTAAAAAAATGATGATAGGTCTTTATGCAGGAAAGAAGCATTTAAAAAGTATTTGATAAAGGAGTCATGTTAACTCGAGAACGCGGGTTGTTGTATTATACGTGTCAGCATAAAATTGGAAGCATATTCACTAAAAGAAAATTTTATCCGTGCGATGTCCAATTCAAAGCTGTATGGTTGATTTTTTTTTCAAAAAATGTAGTGACAGGTTGCATGCATCTCAATATGCACTAGTTGTGTGGTTCCTGCCACAGCTAACTGCTGATTTCATAAATTCTCTCCTTATACAGGATGAATTTTTATGGATCACAAATCTTGGAGGTATTTCAACTTTTTTTTAACTGAAAATTCTCATGCCACTGGACATGACAAGCTGGTCTGAGTGATGTTCATTTATAGTCACGATTTCTCACAAGTAGCTAGATCTTAAGCATTGATATTTCATCCCTAATGGTTATGTTAAGGACAAAAATATTTTACTCTTTATTGCAACAAAGATTCAATAGCTACAAACAAAAAGGAAAGAACTATCCTGCAAAAACAAAGCAAAAAAATTCAAACAATATCCTCTTGGGAGCATATTATATCTAAATCCTAAAATCATGAGAAGTTTGCTAATTCTAAATTTCATAACAATCATAAAAGGCAAAACTGTGCCTAGTTTATCTCGGTTTAGGATCTCGGTTTTTACCTCAAACATTATTCAACATCAAAAGAGGGATATCACGTTTCTACAATAAGCATGCATTACATCAGAATTTGCTTACTTTTTTTTCTCCTCTTTAAACATGAGAATAAGGCCTATTGACTATATAAAATTCTACCAAAAAGCACTATGCAAGTTATATTTAAATGATGGAAGTAAATCATTATAAGTATCATCGTAAGAAATCATTTTCTCACTGCCTCTCTTCACTAAATGCAAGCTTTTATTTTAAGTGGAATGTTTATTTCAGCTCAGTTGTTTGAATGTATTTTGTAAAACTGAAAGAATCTTCTACCTCTTTTTCTAATAAGCTATTAGGCTTTAATATGCTATGGTAGATCTATTTTTCAAAACCTACACTAAATATTTTCTTATTTTTTATTTCCAAGGAAAAACTCAATCTTTTTAAAATTTTCTCTGATTTAGAGGTAACATCCAAATATACATTTCTACGTGTTTCAAAATTATTTTTGCACATCCACTTAAAACTGAAAGTTTTGTAAAAATTTAAAAACGTTATGTGAATGAAATTGAAATTTCATTAAAATATTAAATTTATTAAAATGGAAAAGAGATTGTTATAAAAATTCCTTCTTTACAACCTTAAAAATACCCTTGAAAAGTATTTCTATTAAATTGATATTGGAAATTGATGTCATATTGAAATTCAAAAGTTGTGAAATTTCTGAAATATGCGTAAGAAAAATATATATTTTTATGTTAATGTTTATTTGAGGTCAGCTGTTTGACTATAATCCTAACTTAAAATTATGTTAACTTCTGTGTAAAAATTTAAAACGAATATTCAAATTAAGTAAAGCCGTTCTTCAAATAAATAAAACATAAAAAAATAAACAAGATATGTGTGTGTAACACATGATGTGTTAGGTAAATAAGTTTCTTTAAATTTATTTTAACAATTTATAAAAAAAAAATTATGGTTATAGAAACAAATGGATAATGAGTAATCTAGATAAAATCTAGATAAAATAATAAATATATGTACTCTTGGACAGGTATAAAATTATTCCTAAAATGACCAATTGCATGTATCGCTTAGAGTACGAGCAAATATGTTTGGATATTTGATGAGAATAACATGACTGCGAACTTAATAATATAGCAGGAAACGCCATATATTTAGTGGTTGAGATATGAGAATAAAATTCTCAGAAACGTAGTGACCAATTTCTTTTACATTATCAAACAAATATATAGGTGACTATACACTGACTGCACCTATATATTTTTTTATGATTGAAAAAAGTTATTGATTTATGACCTGATCTGAAAATTATTGGGCACATTCTTGAAATATATTTCTGGAAAATAAAATACAGTAAGCGAAACAGAGTTATATCCATTCATAAGATCAGCTTTTCAGTTCACTCTTACAGATCTTTACTTGCTGATATTTGACAATAACTTTTTATTATAAATATATGCTTATATTTTGATTTAGACATTAATTTTTATAACTGTATTTTCTAACTTGGTCAGATTTACATCGAAAATTTAACATCTTATAATATAAAAAATGAAAATGTTGATAAGGAAATATATTAAAAATGTCAACACAATTTATTCCTGTCTTTCTTGTATGTATCAATAATAATATATATGTTACCGTGAAAGACCGAAATCAGAGAATGTCGACATTCACCGGTGAATGTCAACACATACCAAAAACGTTGGTGAAAGACCGTACAATTGATTACATTTCTTGCACTTTCGGACCATCGCTGGTATATGTCGACAATCACAGACAAGCTTTGGTGGAATTTGAAAAGATGATTAAAGAGCTCGAAAAGGAGATAACAGAAGGCAGCGTCAACAAAGAGGTGCGGCCTAGAGCACGTTGACAATCACAGACAAAACAAAAACCATTCCCGGGCTTCCCTTTCCACCACAGCATTTAATTTGTTTGTTGTCAGATTTGTCCCGCGGGTTCAAAATCCTCTACACTTCCTCTACTCACCGTGATTGGTCACTCCTCCTTTCTAAGAGAGGCGATAAGTTACGTCACACATGTGACGTTTTTCACGCCTGAAATATTGAGATAAGAAAATGAAAATCTGCATTTCTCCTCTCCGGATACGGAGAGATGAAACGCATATTCAAGATTCACCATTAGTGCATTGTGGATGTCGACATTTGCCGGTGTAAGTGAAAAATGAGGATATCTAGCAAATATTTCGGACATACACCAAGCGACTACGTGAATGTTGACATTCACCAGCGAATGTCGACATTCTCCAGATTTCGGACTTTCACGGTAACATATATTCGCGTAAGAAAAGTAAGCATTTTTATAAGAAATATAATGAAAAAAATTAATTTTTTTTACTCGTGAAACATTTATAGTTTTCAAAGATCATTTTAAAATTCCACATTTATTAAATAATTTTTAATAAATCAAAAGGTCAATCACAATTATTAACATAACGGAAATTTTCTTTAAGTGTGTTCTATCAGATAAATTGAAAAGCTTTAAGAAAATTTTCATAAATCTCTAAGACTTTGAGCAGTTATACTTTTTTACTAGCTCTACACAATATAATATTTTTTACAGAGAGGAAAATACACTTATGTAACAAGTGCAATAGAAATTATTTATGTGAAAATTTTATTTTATAACATACTTGTTCAATTAATTCTAGTTAAAAAATGTTATATTAGCGCTATACAATACTTACAAAAGAAGTATCCGTATTCCTTTAAATTTGTGTTATATATAGTATTACAATCACATCATTTCATCACAATCATGAAAGTTTTGCTTACACAGTAAAGAAAAAAATCCTTAATTTCCCTGTTTTCATCCAAACTATCAAACCAGTGATACCATATATATTTGTTTGATAATATATATATATATATATATAAAGCATATATATTTATATGTATATATAAATCAATATATACAATGTATAGAAAAAGCAAATGCAATATTAATAAATAAATAAGTATTATAGGCAATCATACCAGTGCAAAAGCAGCTATTGTGTGAAATGCCGATATAAATTAAGTAAGATACATTTAATAGATAAAGATAAAACAAAGAAGAAACTATACAATTTAATATCAATAAGACAAAATCAGGAAAAAATCAAGAATAACAATGTAATATAATTAAGGAAAAGGCATAGGGATCACGTCTTCATCAGGAGGGAGATTGTCAGCTATGCAAAACAGACAGCCTTTTCTGACTGACACGAAAGACAAAGGTCTAAAAATATTCCCCCGAAGAGTGTCTCTTTAAGAAAAAAATACAACTATACCAAAATTGAAATAAATGGAATCAAAGTAATACATTGTGAAAAATAAGCAAAACAATACATAGGCAAAGCAAATCAACGAGAAAAATATATCAAATACAGAAGAATATATATCAGATACAGAAGAATATGGTTGACAAAAGTAATAAGAAAAATTTTTAACAAGTTAAACTAAGAAGTTATAGTAATATAAAATGTTTAATGCAGATTAATAATTAAAGTATAATCAAAGTGTAAGTAGGTGTTTTCGGGATTCTTATAAGAACTTCAATGCTTGGGTGGCCTTTCTGTAGCAATGAAAACTACGCATTACTTCAATCGTATAAGCGATTTTTTACTTCCTACATGTTTTAAAATAAAATTAATAGGAAAATAATTATATTTAAGTTGATTAATTAAGCGATTAATTTGTTTGTTGATAAATTTTAGATTCAAATTTTATATATATATATATATATATATATATTTTATATATATATAAGTTGAAAACAACTAGTACTAACTCAAGTTTAAATAATAGAACAAAATCCTCAGAAATAACCTGACATTTAAAATCTTAGGTCAACAATTGACTTTAGTGTGCGAATAAAATGAAGGAGTTCTTAAAAATTGAATGATGTATTCAGTAGGTTGTTTTTGAAAAAGACTTACTTTTTTAAATACAACCCATTGCATACATTATTAAGTTATCAAATGTCAGGTTGCTATGAACTCTCCCTTTTTGTCCATGCCTCTCACATTGCTATTTATCACTCACTCGTCCCTTAAGTAATAAATTACTAGTTTCAAAATATATATATATATATATATATATATATATATAACTCTAATTATAGTCATCAGACTTAAAACTAATTGCTTATAAAATGTATAGGAATCATTAACAACATTAATCTCACTTAATACCTAAAAATACTTTATTAGTTTTTTTTTTTTTTTTTTTTTTTTTACGTAAGCTTTTTTAAAAAATGCATTTCTTTTCCAATTGAAAAAATTGCATTTCTTAGTGCATTAATTTTGTTATTATTCTTATTTCGTATAACTTACTTTATTTTAAAGTAACTTACTTGATTTTAAAGTTTTTGCAATAAAACGTTAGGATACATTTGTCATGAATCATTCTGATCTTATCTTTTGAGAATTCAGAAAAATCCTGAGAAAAATGTCTCAAAATAATACAGAAGTTTTAAAGCAAAATACAAATTGATCAGTCTTGAATCCAATATCATAACCATCATTTTCAAGATCGAAAACTGCAAATGACAGCAATACACATAACATAAATGCAAAATATTCCTTTCAGATTCTATATTATTTTTATGAACTCTGCAAACTTACATATCGGAAATGATATTGAAAGCTTTTCTCTATCCCTTAGGACAAAATGTGTCTGATGTATTTTTGAATTTTATTTTATTTTTTTTTTTGCTTATGAAATATTATTGAAGTTTAGATTATAACAATAATAAAACAATTTTTTTCTTTTGAAAATTTTAATTTGTAATCCAAGTAAATAAAATTATTTCATTTAACTGTATTTTTTCTGCCAATATAAACTCGGAATTTTAAGCAAATAATACGAAAATATTTAACTGAAATGTATTATATTTTTTTAAAAGTGCACATTTTACAAGTGTATACTCCAAGATATATGCACTAATTATTTTTTAAAATAATTATAGTACGATTTGACTTACCCGTAGTTTTTATGAGCTTAAATAAATGAAATGCTGTTATCGATTTTCTAATTCTTTCTACAACGTAAAATTACTGTGCTATATGAATTATTAAGCCACACAAGGAAGGTTTGGCTCTTATAAGTATTAATATATTTTAAACAAATAATGGTATTTATATATGCTCTCATGGGAATGTTATTTAGTTTTATTCTATAAGTAATTTATTGAAATGTATTCTTAGAAGAATAAAAGATAGACTTACTTTAAAATACATTTATGACGATATTCAATTTTCTACTTATGCTTTGTTTCATCAGTACTTATATTTAAACTGTTCCTATGAAACATAAGAATACTTGAACTTTTCATATTTTCGTGGTAAATATAATGTAATCATATTCCTAATCTTTTCTCTTGGGGCAAATGTATGTTTTCCGAAAAATAATATTAATAATTTATCTTCGCTTATCTTCCTTATGAAAATAAAACATTTTCACACTATATTTCTGATTAGCAAAAGATTTACATAAAAATAAATTATTTGAATTATCTTGAATTATTAATTTAAAATTTTATGTAAATAAATTAAATCAATTTATTTCAAAGTAGGTATTTAGAATACTGATAAGCAATTAGGTTTGCATTCTATGTAAAATTTTAATAAATAATATATTATTTTAAAATTACAATATTTAGACATTGCTTAAATTTTTCGTTTTAAATTTAGAATCTCTTTCTTAACTTTTTTTTATCATTAACTTGTAAAGTGGCTATGTGTATATTGTTTTAGTATAGGGAGGTAATTTTAAACTGATAAAATAGGATATTTCAACACCACAGCCATGACCTAACACCTTTTTTGATTACTTTAATGGCATGAATCCAAAAAAATGTCTTTAAATAAAAGAATTTCATGTTATTTATATTTATTTATACAACAAAAATGTTTATTTAAATAAAATATATAATATTAAATAAAACTATAAAATATAATAAAACTATATTATAAAATATTAGTAAACATTGGGAGATATATGACGATTACCTTATCGGAATTTTTGCTATATGTTATCAATTTTACTCATAAACACATGCCAAATTTATTGACATTATGATTTATTTCTAGAGCAATTTTTTGATTACATAAATCACATTTTCAGAGCATTTTGAATCACTTTTACCCTTAAGTACTGAGTTAGAACATGATTGAAATGAAATTTGATTTCTACAAATAAAACCCCATTAACTTCATTGAAATCACATTTTTAATTGTTTTGAAAACTCCATACTTTGTTTTTACTTTAAATTTATTGAAATTAATTGAAATGTGTGACTATGGTTAAATCATTATAAATTCTGAAGAATATAATGTTTTATGGTTTTTAAAATAGTTTTAATTTTAGAAGAATATAATGTTTTTATTACTATTGATAATATAATATCAAGTTTTTATTACTATTAATATATTAAGTATATACAAGTATTATATAAGGAAATATAATAACATTAATGAAAATAATGGTTGAATCTATTCATCTAAATTGTATTATAAGGATTTAGTAAGTGAGCTTTAAAAAAATCTTTTAAAGCAAATTTTTTTAAGAAACAAATTTTCATTGAAATCATTATCCTAAACCACTAAATAATCATCGAACATTATGACACTATAAAGAATAAATCTGAATTATAGAAAATTAGGTAACATGCAATACAGCTATCACTGGAATTTCTTCAATGTAATACTGACTTGTGAAATATTCTGAGCTGATATATTTTAGTACAGAAAATATGTAAAGAGTTACTTCCATTTTGTTACTGATTGTTATTCAGTTTGCGCAAAAATCAGAAAATATATTTGCTAATATTGAAGGAAGCTTGTGCATTTGGTGGGTTGGAAAAATAATTTTTTTTTTGTTTATATATTCCAGAAATGAAATTCATCTTAGAATTAGCAGAAAATTAATAAACGTTTATTATCAAAATTATTATTCACTCTAGCAATATACACTTAAAAAAAAAAAAAAAAAAAAAAAAAAAAAAAAAAAAAA
>JAPDSC010070786.1:1289973-1303476 GCA_026290005.1 Latrodectus geometricus
AAAACAAAATGATAGTTTTTATACTTAATAAAAATTAAAAGTAATTCATGAGGAAGTGAATTTAAATATATGAAATCTAGCGCATACAAGTTTATACATGTTCTTAAGAAATACGCATATGAACTATAAATTTTCTAAGAAATTTGTATAAATTTATAAACACTTAAGACAAACATTTATTTAATGAATATATTTTTTCTAATGGTATTTTAAAATTGAGTGTTTAAAACTGAAAAAATCGATATAAAGATTATTGATTTTCACAAGAAACTTATTTACATTCAAGAAATATTTTATTAGATGATTCATAAAGCGTACACAATATTGTTAGAAAATACTTAATGAAGAGAAATATTTTTTCTGAAAAGAATGTAGTAAAATAATATTTTTTCACTTAATTATCTATTATTTGAAAAAAAAATTTATTCTACTTTAATATTTTAAGATTGAAAATGCAATACTTTTAAATAATTTTGGATATTAGATGCATATTTTTAAATTTAATATGCGAAATATTTTTTCTATCATTTAATTTTAAATGCTCATAAAATTAATGGCTTCTTTCGGAAAATATTTCTATCTGTGCTTCCTTTCTTGAATTAAATAAAAAATTTTAAATTAAACGTAAAACTTTTATTTCTATCGTATATTGGAAATACATTAGACAATTGTATGTTTTCACATAATAATTCTTATGTTAAGTGAGAAAAACTCCTTATTTTAAGCAATCTACTACATAATAAAATAAATGATACAAAATATCTTTTAATGTACCTTCATTTTGAAAGAAATATATTTACATTCAAAAAAATATTAAATCTTAATAATCAATTATATCTCAGAAATGATTTGATTGGAAATCGTGAAAGGTCAAAGCAATTAATTATGGTACTTACTCACCAATCAGTTGAATCAGAGAAAAAAAATTGAAGCTTATTTGGATTTTTTTACTTACAAATAAAGCAATTTACTAAATGTTTTGATAAAAATGAAAAAAATGGATCCTAGAAAAAGCTAATCCAGATAAAGTTTATTGGTTTTATTTTGAAAGAGGCATGCAGACTAAAATGCTTTTTTCTTGTATTGTTATCTTGATATTAGGTTAGTTAAAATGTCAATTGAAAAATATAAGACTGAAAAAAATAATCATTCTCTTTTCACTATTTTCAGTATTTAATGCTATTAAAGGAAAACTTTTTTTTTTCATATATCTTTAAGCCACAATATAAGATTCTGTTATTACTATTCATAAGAAGCCTTATCATATTTCTAATCATTCCAGATCTATATTAGCTGTAATCTTCTAACAAAAACTAATGTTCTTAACTGGAAAAGACATAAACATTTAGATTTCAATGTAAGTCACTATTAAAAACCTAAGAGTGTTAAAAGAAAATTGATTTTTCAACATGTATTTATTTCCATTTTTGAATTTGTTGTTTGAGTTATTTGTGATTTTATTAGTAATCTGTAAGTAATTTCTTTTTGTAATATTTCATTCTCTACACAAAGAGCTAAACTAATACTTAAGTTAATCCTTCTATCTCCTAACTGCAGGGAGAATTCGAGAGAACTACTTGTTAGTATCCATAGGTCACACATACCCAAAGTTAGAAAATTCAGATATCAATACTGCGTTCTCTGATCATAAAACTTACAGATTTGGAAGAAATAATAAACAATCGGTCAGTAAAATAACAAATACTCATCAAGACAATAAGAGAAAACGTACATAGTTGAAATTAAATTATCCTACTACTTGCATCAATAGCTAGTCAAATAAAATTTCCATAATATAAAACGTAGTAGAATATATAAAAAGAATATGCAAATTTATAATTATAACATCAAAATAAAATAATATTAGCATACAAATAATGAATACTCAAAATGTGTTTTATTAAATCTGCTTAATTAACACATTTGGTATTATTTTCTTTCGCAAAGATTTATTTAAAAATATTAGTAAAATTTTATTTATCAAAATTCTTGACTTGGAATATCATCCAGAAACTTTTATCCCGACAAACACAAAGGAGTTCAGCGGATATTAATGATGTGATATGGATTTGTATTCGCACTTTCATGCGATATATGGTCAAACTGACATTTTTACACATTATTTTATTCTCCTAGTTAAAAACAATTACAGAAATTGTCTGTGTTTATCATTATTACCTCCAACCTGTTTAATTTGTGCTTTATTAGTAAGTGAGGTATGTATATCTTTCTTTCAGCGTACTCTGAATATATGTATTTCAATTTAAATAATCAATAATAACCAGTATATAAATTTTATAATCAACTATTTGAAAAATTTCTGCAAAAGATTAATGAACTAAAAACTTAGTAAACGTTTTTGTCTATAATTCTCTCATTCAGGTGTTTCCTTCAGCTGTAGTCACTTTCACATTTTAAAGTCTTATTGATTACTATCAGAATTCAAATATTTATAATAAGTGAATTTCTAAAAAAATATTAAAAATTTAATTTTAAAATGTTTTACCTTTCGTATGATGATTTCATTTATTTTAAAAACAATTTTTGACACTCTGATTCTATACTTTTTTAAACGAAGATTATGCCTAAATAGCCAAAAGTTTATTCAAATTTATATATTATTAAAATTATTATAGAATTTATTTAAACGTAAATCTTTATTTATTACATGTCTTTGAGTGTCTCATTAAAGAATATATTTAGCACAAAGGTTTTTCCGTGATGTATATATATATATACACACACATATACAAAATTTGTATTTCCTTTTTATTTCATTTACTAAAATATCATCAGATATTATAAATATATGCATAGATTTACAGATGTAGATATTAAAATGATCAACACATCTTTAATGTTTCAAAATACTTATATTTTCTTATTATTTAGCTCTTAATTTAATTAATATACTCTTTGAAAGATAAAAATATTTTAATAATATTGTAAAACAATGTATAAGCTAATTATTTTTTCCTGATACCTATTTTTTTATCTGATTTACATCTGTTGCAAATAGCGAGATAAATTAAATTTGCATTATTTATCGACATTAAATTATATTTTTATACTACTCTCTTAGATTCTTCTATATAAGTACTATTTAATTCCTTGAAATATAAAATTTTCTATAGTTTTATCTTAAAAAATAATTTGAATACATTTTATAGTTTCAAAACCCTATGTAGCTTGTTTAACTGTACAATATATATATTTTTTAAATGTATTGCTTTTTTAACACTTTTTAAAAGTGTTTAGTAAAATTTAAACAGCTTGTCTTACGTTAACTTCCTCTTCTTCTTTTTAATCTCCATGTCTAGTAATATACCAGATGATGACCACGAACTCATTTACTTTCAGAAAATTGAAAACAATCAAAGGAGACTTGAAAAGGTCCTCAAGAGACATTCCCAGGTACTCAAGGATATGTGCCGGTGATACCGGTTCGTTTTGACATTTAGGACGATTCGGGTGCACCTTGAGAACTCTCTCGTAAGTAAGTCCTCTCAGGTGTCCACCGAAGAATGTAGAAAGTGTTGTCTCGACATATCTATCACAATCAATAGCAAGGGATCTTCCAGGATAATCTGCTTGATACCAGAGATGAATCGGGGGAACAAGCCAAATCTGCCTATCAGTATGTCTTCTAATGGAATACATTTTAGATATGTCAGTGAATTGGTAGCAGGTAAACGTTCTTCAGAACCCTCCTTCACCAGAACGTCTGCCACCTCATTCCCCCAAATACCAACATGCGTAGGAATCCACTGAAGGTGCACTTCACAAAGTGATGAGACCTACTTAAGTTTGCCTAGAATTGTGATTCATGCCCTATCACCAACTCTTCGCCAGTTTGAAAGATACTGAATGGCGCTACGAATGTCAGTCGTCAGTCAAAAACCAGACAACCTTAAGATCTGTAAAGGACCAAACAGCACTTAGCCCCTCTTCGATGGCTAAAAGCTCACTCTTCAAAGCCGAACAGAAGTCGGGGTTTCTTTTCTTTATTTTGACAATTTGTGCACTTAATAACAACACCACTACCAGAAAGAGAGTCATCACTTTTACTCCCATCAGTATAAATAAGGAGAGCTTCTGCGGGGAATTGCGTGAATAGTTTCGAAGGCAGATTGTCGAAACATAGCCGGAATATATTTTTTCTTGGAAACGCGAGACGAAAGTTCCGTATGAAACTCGACTCTAGGGAGTCCCTTAGACCGACCTAAACATTGTTTCAAGGAATATTGTTCAACATTATGGTCAATTACACCATCATACTCAATTTGACTAAGTGGACAGCCTTTCTTAAGTCTTTGATTATTACTCCAGTGTTGCAAAAGTTCTGAAGTTCTATTATGGGAACCATTACTAAAAAGTTTATTATTATATTTTACAAGGCTTGAATTTCTGATCAGGATAAGAGGTTGAAGGTCTGTTTCATACAACGCAATATAATTCGAGCAACTGCTGCGTAATTCAGCAATAATGCGAAAAGCGCTAAGTTGGACTCTTTCCAATTTCTGGAGATTGGGGGAGGAGGCACAACAGTAAATGGTGAAACCGTATTCCAAGATGTGTCATATGATAGACAAATAAGTAGCTCTTAAAGTGCAAGCACCGGCTCCCCAATCACGTCCCGAAATATATTTCAAAAAGTTAAGTCGTTTTCTGCCTTTAAAAACCAGTGCATCCAGACAGAAAATAATTGGGCTCAACACAGAACCCTGGGGGGAGCCTTGGCTTAATTTAAAGGTGTTAGACATAGTGGAATTAAGCTTTACTTTCATCAGTCTATTCTTCAAGAAATCTGTGATCCAGGTCAAAGCCTTACGCCTGATGCCAAAATCTTCACAGAGTTTAAGAATTAATTTATGTTTCCAAGCATAATCAAAAGCCTTTGATAGGTCTAAAAAAGCAGTAACAGTATGGTTGGTAGCTCGGATGTTCTGGGCATCTTTAATCTTCTGACAGAAATAGATTAATTGATCAGTGGTGCTATGACCTCTTCTTAAACGGTATTGTTTTGGCAAAATATCATGGGAATCCAGGTGGAAGAGCAACCGTTCCATGATGATTTTTTCCATAATTTTACATGCAATGCTGGTTATGGCAAAATGTCTGAAACTCCCAGGAGATCCATCGGTTTGGCCGGGTTTCCCAACAGATATGATTGTGGCTCTTTTCCACTCTTTAGAAAGGCGTCCAAGACTCCAAGACTGATTTACAATATTAAGAAATTTCTTTTTTGCATGAATGCCAAGGTGACCAATCATCTGGCCATGGATGCCATCAGTTCCAGGAGCTCTGTTCAATTCGAGATCATCGAGAGCCATCTCAAATTCCTGCATGGAGAAAGGTTTAAAGAAAAGTACTTTAACTTAAAATTCTTAAGTTAACTTGTCTTAAGAATTTCACACTTTAAGCTGATTAATTGTGTAGCTTTAATGTGCAAACACAGATTATATTAAATTGTTAACACTAATTGAAAAAATTGTCTTGATAATTAGTTTGAACCAGACTTACGTTATTTACACATTAGAGCAACATTAAATTGAAAGTAAACTAAAACATATAACAAAAGGTAAACTATATTTTATTCAAAATAAAAACACTGTACAGCTTATGAAATAAGGAAAAAGGATATTTTAATTTTTTAAAGGAAATTTCTTACAAAACTATTTATAAAATTAAATATATTTTCAATAACTTTAGTTACAAATTTAACAACTATCATGAGGTACGAAATATAATATGTACATTATTCAAATAACATATATTACAAAAATTAATTTCAAACATTGCATCGGAATTAACTTCTAAATATCACAGTAAAGACTCTGAGAAGAATTGAGATTTTCTATTCAAGATCAACTGATATTTTGAAAGATTTTTTTTAACTTCAGAAAACTGCAATGTATATCTTATAATGATGTTATAAGATATACATTGTATATCGACAATGTATATCTTATAATGTATATCTAATATTTACCTTATAATGATTCAAATTCTTACAAAATATGCAAATGTTAATGTAGCTATATTCAACCAATTCAACTATTAAATAAAAATATTTTTCATGAAAAAATTTTAATGTAAAATTATACTTAATTAACATAAAGACATAAAAGAATTATTTTTCAAATTCTTCTCTTATTTATATATTTTAATTTTACAATATAATAGCAAAAAAAGGAATGGTCATTCAAAAAAACTTCTGTAATATAAAGGTTTTCTAACGTAACATAAATATAAAATTAATGTAAAACAATTCTTAGAGATAAAACTGAATATGTTATTCAAATTGTAGATAAAAATTCTACGAATGATTAAGCAAAAAAAGCAATTAATAAACCATAAATTTACAAAAGTCAAATAGTTACAATTGTTAATATATTTATACGGGAATTAGTTCACACACATAATGATACGCGAGTATAATAATAACATTTATTTAATAATATAAATGATATTATTATTTTTTCATTACTACATTGTGTACTAGTAACTTCTTTAACAATCTCATGAAATTATTTTTTCTATATTTAATAACATATTATAAAAATATATGTAATGATATAAAAATATTTGACATAAAATAGCATTTATTTCATATTTATTTAAACTTTCACATTTCAAGATAGACTTATATATCTTCGGTATAAATCAAACTAATTTATGTGTATAATATATACATGAATGTATATAAATATATATATATATATAACAAAATCATTACCAAATATAATACACATTTTTACTCGGCATAGTTGTTAGGTAGTTTTACTCGGCATAGGATACAAAACCTCCTAATTTTTAGTTCATAAAACAAATCTCTTACGACCTTCATCATATTCTCTTCTATGACAGCTATATATTCAAGGTGTTATAAACATTTTCTATAACTGTTATTATAAAATAACAAATATAATATTTCATTCCAGTTTTTATTTAAATAAATTTTTTTTCTAAAGCATTTTATTTAGTAGTTTCAGTTTGTATAGTGCTTAACTCAAATCACCAGTTGTATAATTTTCAATAACTCATCAATTTAGGAACAATTTAAAATATTAAGAACTTTTATCATAATTCAACAGAAAATTATATTTTTAATAAAAATATTACGAAATTTATAATAATATAGTCTTAAAAATAACGAAAATAATATTGCTATATCATATCTAAAAGTTTAGTTATATAAGTAGATAAACAAGTCATATATATATATATATATATATATATATATATATATTTATTTATTTATTTATTTATTTATTTATTTATTTATATAAGTATATGCACATATCTTTATCCAACAATTCAAAATATGTCTGACCTGAATGATAAATTATGTGAATGAGTAAAAACCACGCATTTTGAAATATAGAAACAAATTTTAGTGTAAATATGATGTTTTTGAATGAAACATATGCAAATATATATTTCTCAAGATCAAAAAGATGCAAACAAAATTATTATTTTCTGGATAAAAGGGTTTTTTATTTTTATTTTTTTATTTTTTTTTTTTTTATTTTTTTTTATTTTTTTTTTTTTTTTAAAGAGAGAAATTTTTTCGTATGGATTGCAAATTTAATTTTTAAGGAAGCCAGTAACTAATGAATTTCTAATATTTTATCTTTTATGTTTTAATCCGATGTAAAATAAAAAATATCAGTTGTATACTAAATACAAATTTAGTTGTAGTGATTACTACTCCTATTCTACTACTAGTCAAATTAATTAGCTGGCCAGAAGTCATATTATATTGCAAGTGACGATTTAATTACAGATTAATCTTAGAGACTGATAATATTAAGAAGTAGTTTTTTTGCAATGAAAAATGTGCGTGACTCCATAATAAGCATAATTATGTCATGGTCAAAAAACATTAAAATATATATTGTTATTGAGGAAATAGATAATCTAATATGTACAAATTCTGTGCTAATTAAAATTATGTGCAAACGTAGAAGTTTATTTTGTGAAGAGCAACCATAAAAAGAATTTTTTAGGCTTGAGCTTAAGCAATTATTTTAACTGTGTTTTATCAAATCAGAATCTAGATATGTACCGAATCTAAATAAAATTTTATTTTATTGCTTTAAGCTCAGTCTTATGAAATAAGGAGTTTTTAAAATTGTTTTTTGTAAATTTTTATTCATCTCATTTTATTTTCTGCACAATAAGGATAGTTAAAAACAAAAATATTTTTTAATGAAATGTTATAAGCAAATTTAAAAATATTTTGATATTTCTATTTGTTCCTTTTTGAAATATGTCAATTTGATTTTAATAAAATGAATTTATTAAAAATAGCTTATTAATTAATATTCTTATTAAATTTCTGTTGATTGAAGTATTGTCTGTAAGCCTAACATCTTTTTACTTTTTCAGGAGTTTAATATATTGGAAAAATACAAATAATTTAAAAGCCTAAATCATAGAAGAATGATAATTTTTATAAATATTCTGTGGTAGAAAGGTAGAAATGCTGCAATTACTGCTCAAATGTGTAATTTAATCATAAGTTCTATTCATTGCACTATATTGAGCATAGATGTGTTAACACAAACACACAATACAATATGTATTAAAAATTTTGATTTTTTGAATGACAAATTTTGATTAATAAATTATTTCAAACTTGTTAAACAAATTTTAAGGACAAAGAGAAGAATACATAATTTCGCTTGCTATTTCATTATAAAAACTCTCACGGAATTCCACAAAATTAAATCATTAACATTAATTTGTGATTTAATTTTGCAATATCAATACACACAAAGAACAGGCACAGTTTTATGAACACACACAGAAATATACTTTCACATTCAGACATAGTAGAATATCACATTTTCAGTCAATCAGAACACAAGTGTAAATACAAAAATGTATGATGAATAAAATATCTAACTAATTCAAAGTAGACAAATTTTGCACTATATGCAATACACTAATTCAGTTTTATGTAGGAACAGATACGTATGACACATTTGGAGTAAATTTCTTTTTAGTACCCTTGTTGATAGACTTGTGAAGAACCGTACGTCCAGATTCAACAGGTGTATTTGGTGGATTATTTGGCTCTGTATATATTACCATTGGATCACCATCTATGTATCCATTTAATTGTCCATGCTTTCTTGGGTCATTTAAAGGTAAAACTTTTGGCTGCATGGGAATAGATTCTTCTTTGGCATCCATGGAAGCTTCGGTTGATCCTGCATTTGAAAATTTACTATGGCGTGGACGGCAATATAACAAGAAAGCAAAAATGCTCACTAGTCCAAATACAAGAACAGCAATAACAGTCACTATGATTGGAAATTTATAGGATGATTCAAAACTGTCATTATCTACAAAAACATAACACTCGTTTAAGCATTTGCAAGGTATATACACCTACATAATAGAAATAACCGTAATATAATTCCAGTAAATTAAGAAATATTTATAATTGTGATGATATGTAAGGTTCTTTCCGTTTTTCATGGTAAAAGATGATACTTACAGTCAGATGAAATAAAATTCTACACCTGCTCAACATAAATTCAATTAAGTAAAATATATAATAATGGCAAATACTGTGAATATCACTGCTTTAAAATTCAAACTTAAATAAATTTCTTTTGATATGCTAACACAGTATCATCAGTTTAAGCTTGAAGTACCTTTAAGCAGAACACACCGTTAAAATTCCATATAGTTTAGTAAAAATAATGATTATCTTTAATTACTTATAATTATATTTAAAAGTAATAAAAATTTTACTTAAATATATTAAGGACATAAGTATCATAATAAAAATGCGCATGTTAGATATTGTTAAATTTATGAACGTTAATAATAATTTAATAATAAAGTCACATGCAAAAATTAATGTAAAACTGAATAAAAGTCAACCCTTACTTTGCATAACTTCTAAGAAGGCAAATTTATATTCATAACCATGAGTGTTTGCACCCAAACAAACATATTTTCCAGCATCATCAATCTGAGCATTTTCAATTATCAGCTTGTGATAATTAAAAGTACCTTCTCTTTTAGATTCAACTTTATGATTTTTGGTAATTACATTAAAATATTCACCTTCCATTCTAAGTGGAGTGGGCTTTGATTTAAAATTCTCATCATTTTCATTCACTTTTTTCAACCACTGTAAAAAAAGAAAAATCTAAAGAGCAGCAAAAATATGTATTTTTATTCATGAAATTTAAAAATTAATAAATTTTACTTTTTGAAAAATCTTTCAGTAACACTTTTCCTAAAAATATAGTTTTAATCTTAACTACAAATTTCAGGGTAGCTATTCATTAAAATACATTATTTAATTGACCGACATGTTAAAATTCATTTGAATAGCTTGTTTATATTAAAGATTTACAAATTTCGAGATTTTTTTACAAAGCTTAAAGGCATTTAAGATACTTGAAGCTTCAAAACGTCAGCAATATCTAGATTTTTGGCATACTTTAAGTTCAAATTATCTAATATTTCGAGGAATTTTTCATAAAAAAATCTTAACCAATATAACTAAAAAATTTATGAATTTTTTTTGTATTTATTGTTTCAAGTTGAATATTTTCAAAAACGCATTAAATTTTTGCCAGCAAACGTTGTAATATTAAAAACATATTTGACTGAAACTCTTACCATAAAAAATAATCTTAAAAGTTTCTTAAAATTGCCAAAATATCTAAATTCACTTTATTTCCATAGAAAGTTTCATTTAATAAAACAGACTTGCACATTTTGAAATTCATTCGGATTATTTAATTTAGAAAATTTCTTATCAACAATAATACACGGTTTACAAAGCAATAAAAATCAATAAAAACAAGATTTATATTTTCTCGATGGATCAAATAAAGACAAAACAGGCTGAAAAAAAAAAACAAAAAGGATATGTGTAATTTGATTGTGCCGAGTAATGTTTCTAATTTTAATCCAAATATATTAATTGAAAATCACTACTTATACATACTTAAAATGTGGTTAAAAATATTTACAAATATTAAAATTATTGATAAAATCGTAGACTGTAAAAAGAATTTAATTATACAAATAATTCTAGGTAAATTATTACAATAAAAATTTTTAAATTTATCTTTCGAAATTTTCACAAATCACTTCTTTTAAAATTTAAAGAGAACAGTTAAAATTAGTTTTTTTTTATTAGTTAAACTTGTCATTTACTATGAATGCGCATAAAATTAATTAAACTACCAAAGCAGGCAAACAAAACGTAGTTTCGATACTTTTTATTTGTTTCTTATAAAATTTCTATTTCATAAGCAAGGAAATATTTTGTGTGATTTTTCCCCTCAAAAAAATTATTCTGTTAGAGACGATTTTTTTCTCTTAAACAAGCTTACGTATAAGCGAAATTTAACAAACCCTGAATGTGCGTCAAGAAATTTAAAAAAAATAAAAATATATAATTCTACTCAGATTTTAAATATAAAAGATAAAGAAAACATACACATGACATACTTGTGTTTCTACGTTGAAATAAATAAATTTATTGTTTTTTAAAATAATTTATTTTAAGATACCTGATCAATAATTTAATTTTTAAGTTCATAAATATTACAAAAGAAGTATACAATTTTTATATAATATATGTATATAATTTTATACCTACTTACAATAAAAGGCCCATAAATATTGATCAGAATTACTTACATGATATTTGAGGCATTTCATATCACCAATTTATTTCTTCATCAATTCCATTAGGAATATAAACTTTTGAAAGAATTTAAGAAAGTATTTTTCCTTTATTATGAAATTTTGCTTAAGCAGAAATTTAGAAAAATAATGATTAGAATATCAAAATTTTCAGAAATTCTAAGTGTATAATTTCAAATCAAAAATGTTACAAACTAATTAAAATATATTAACCAAAAACATTTTTCTATAATATTAGAAAATATATATAATAAATACGAAAGTCTCATACAATAGGAAAAGTGTAATGATATGTAAAATAAGTATTCTTAATTCTATAATCTGTATAAAGACAGATTCTATAAAAGATAAAATTTAATTTTTTTAAAAAAAAGGTTCTTTATGAAATGCTGTATGTAAGTCAGCCCTAACTTTGTTAGAATTTGAAATTAAAACTACATATTTTACATAAATTACATTATTTATTTATGCTTTATTCGGTTACAAATTACTAATTATTTTTATCGACTAGGATTGTAAGATTTAAAGTTCCCGCAAATTGTTAAAATATGAATATATTAATTACATTTTCCTATATATAAATAAGTTAAGCTATATAATTAAATTGGAATATATACATCATGTTTTAATAAAGACATTTTTTAAATGTAAAGATGATCATAGATCTTATTTACTTTTGTTTGTGTCTGGATTCCATAAAAGGATTTAATAAGAACTATTTTTAAAATATAGTAGTAACTAAATTTTTAAAAATAGTTCTATTTTCATTAATTCATTACTTAACTGCATGAACCAACATATATAGTACTTTATTTTTTATATATTATAAAATAAAAAATTAGGAATTCTGAAAGATTCTAAATGCAAATGGATTGAAAAATTCAATTTTATGTTATATTTAAGATTACATTATTAAATATATCTTCTAAGGAGCGACAAAAAGTCTTCCATACATATTAGAAATTTATAATATAAAGTATGGAAATTAATTTAGGTCATTAAACTGCTCTTCATCTTCATTAGTAGAATATTTTCTAACATCCGTAGTTGATATAAAATAATAATAAATATCAGAAAAAAATAATAGGTATCTTAGACATTAATTTAGATTCCATATTTTTTTAAATAAATACATAAACTGAAACTAAAAATATATTTTAACTAAAAAAATTTTTCATGGGATTTTAAAATATAGTTGAAAATAAAATTTAATAAAATAGTGATATATAAGAGTTCTCATAGTTAGAAATACTTTTTCTAAATAAAAGATTTATGCAAGGATTATTAAATGAATATTGGAGACTTGCGACACATCCAAGTTACGAAATTGAATAACTAGAGAATGGGAAAAAAAAAAAAAAAAAAAAAAGAATAAATCAAATACGTTTACGTCTAAAAATATTGATCACAAACTTTTCTAAACTAGTTACAAATACTACACACAGATATCTGTTAGTAATGTCTTTAACCTATAAATAAATATAAATCGAAACACTATTCTTTGAAAGGAAACTATGCTATCGCAATAAAATCGATTAAAACTTTTTCCTTACACACAGCTTTGTCAAAATTCCATTTAATGATTATATCATGCAGCGCCATCTATGAAGTATATATGTAACAAATGTTTTGACTTTCACGTTCGGGTCTTACTAATTTAAAATAAAGCTTTTTTTTATTTCTTATATTTTATATATATAATCAAAACATTTTTTTACAAAAGTAGTTCATATATTTCATAGATACAGACACATATAAATAAATAAATATATATATATATATATATTATTTATTTATTTATATGTGTCTGTA
>JAPDSC010070786.1:1303576-1334386 GCA_026290005.1 Latrodectus geometricus
ATATAAATGTATGTATATATGCATGAATTTGTGAAATCTATAAATCTATGTTGCTTAAAAATATTTTAACTTTTTGCTTACCCAAACATTACCGTATTGTTAATGATATTTCTCTGAATTCAATTATTGAGAAGAATTTTTTTAAATGTTTTCTTTGAATGCCTGTTTCACATTTTAATAAGGCACACGAAATTCAGTTTCTATAATTTAATTTATTAATCCTAATTTTTTTTGGCCTATGCAAAATCCCACTATTCAGCATAGAAAATAAATTTAATAAACATCGTAAAAAGAATTAATATTGTATGCAATATGTACGTAACATAATATGATCTTGAATTAATTTTTCAACTTAAATACATAGCGGAAATTATTTTCGCATTTCAGATTTATTTATCAAATCTATTTATAACAATGTAAATGCTTAGTTAGGAATAAAAACAATAGGTAAATGTTTGCAGATGTGTTACTTTTCTTTTAAGTCTTTTCTTAGAAACTCTGTTAGCACTTTTCCTTAACTAATCGATACCTTTTAGCAGGAAATTCAAATAAAAATTATTTATTTTTTGCTTTGGCTCCAGTAAATCTTCTAAAATCTTAAAAGTTTCAAGGTATATTGCTTCTTAAGAAATAATAAAATTAATCCTTCTCTATTCAGATGTTTTGCTTTGTATTTTGAAATGATAGCTTAATTTCTTCCAAGATCAAATAAATCTGAACAAACAGTTTGGGTATTTCAGGAAGATTAAAAGACATTACCTAGCTCTAGGTATCTTTAAAGAATTAAAGAAGGATATATATTCTGTAATTAACTTCTATTTGGAAGAATGTTTGTGAAGTACCAGAGATTATTATTGTATAAGATAACGAAAGGAGCATTTAATTAAGAATAGTTCGTTTTTATTTTATTCTCTTCCCGGAAAGTTATTAGGAACACTTAAAGCAGTAGAATAAAGGATTTTAGCGAAAGTAGAGAGAAAGTCTCTTGTAATTTTGCTTAATTTCGTTTAAAAGCTGTCTCAATCAAAAAAAAACACTATAGCAGAAATTTGAATGCACTCAGGGCTACCGCATTTACAATCGACGCAAAAAATAAACTATGTATTTAAATTAAAAGAATAAATTTCGATGTAATTAACGACTTAGAGCGATTATTTCAGAATTTAAGAGTTAATTTCATTAAACACTTTATTCAAATCATGAAATTAACAATTTAATTTAGAATGCTAAAAATGAGTATGTCTTTAAATATTGTTTGCTAGAAATAATATCTATAACACATTATTTATGTAAAATAAATGAATACATAATTGTTTAAATAAATTACGATAAAATTTATATATTTCATTTTTATTTTATAATAAATAATTTTTAAATTACGATAATATTTAATATATTATTACGATAGATTTATTTTAATTTTGTTTAGAATATAATGACACAAATTGTGATTTGTGTCAAATTAATTTCAATTTTCATGAACTTGCCCGTTGAGCATTACTTTAAAGCTTACAAAATTAGTTATTTCGAATTCAGCTGAAAAATTTTTATGGAACGATGATTTATTAATTGACAAAAACAAATTGTAATTTTTTTTTTCATAATTTTGTTGGAAAATGTTGAAATATTATTTAGATTCATCTTAAGAATTATCAACAATGAATCATTCAACTGATCTGAATCTGTATGTTATCATTAAAGTGCAGAAATCAATTCATCTAATTAAATATTAAGCAGATACTTTAAAAATTAACTAGTTTGATCCATTAAAGTACTACAAATTATTTCATTTCTCAAATTAAATAGATAATCAGCAAATAATCTAGGTAATTCGTAAATTGTCTATTTAGCTCTCGTTAAAATGAAACTCAGGCTTTTGTTGGAATAACAACAACGTTTTTGAATGGTTAAATTAACATTTTATCTATTTAGTTTATGGTGTGTAAGAAATCAAATTAAAACAATCGAACTATTAACAAGTATTTCGGCAGAATCAGTCATCAATCAATTTAAAAATTAATATTACAAAGAATCAAACGATACTTAAGTAATTATGTTAATACGATAACACAATCGTCAAATTAATTGGCAGAATCATCGATAGAACTTTAACGATGTGATAGCCCTTGTTGTCCACGTTTTGCATTAGTAAATTCTATAAAACACTTGATTCAGTCAATTAATGGATCAAATCAGTTAATCTACAAAAAAAATGAAAAGTAAGAAAACAACTGTCAAATGTAATAACTAAATTGCGAGTATCGGATATTTATTCCATTAAATAACATTAGTTAACTTACGATTAAATTTATGTAAATTAAATATTTGTTAAATAATTAGTCGATTAAATTTATGTAAATTAAATATTTGAGTAATTAATAATTATACTGATGACGAAAAAAATATTTGAAGTGATATTATGTATTAAGTATTGTGTAATTTCTCATATTTTGTCTAGTTTGTGTTAAAGTTATTCGCTATATTTTCTGACGTTAGAACATTTTCCTGTAATATTTGAATGTATTTAATCTTCATACGAACATCACTAATATCGAATGTATACAAGTCACGCCCGGAATGTCAATTGGGTAGTCACAATTCATTCTTGCTGGAAGATACATGAGTAATCTCAAAAAAGAAAGAAAGCTGATAAGAAAGAAAAGGAAGAAGTAATAGAAATGTGATACACAGTTCTCTTCACTACTATTTCTTGGCTATAAGATAGAATTATATTTTAGCTGAGAAAAATATCTGTATCTATAGAGCCTTATCAAAAAGGTCGATATTTTCTGGAGATGAATAATACTTGTATTAGAATTATTAATATATTTTGTTTCATTATCAAAATTAAATATCTGTAAAATTGATTGCATTAACACCAGAATATATTGTCTAGTTTAATTTTGGAAAGCACACATACTTTTAGCTATGTTGAATTAATTTTTTCAGGTGGATTCAGGAACAAATTTGTATAGTATAGTCTATTTTTTATCCTTCAATACTTTAATAGCAAACTAATTATCACATACACTGTTTATATTTTACGCAAAATAAATTTTATTTCTTTATTGGCAATTATTCGTTAGTGTAAAGACAAACAAATTTTAACTATAGTACTCCCTGCTTCATGGGGTAAAAATATATCATATAATAAAAATAGTATTAGTATAGATAATAATTTCTTATATTCTTATAGGAGTTCTAGGTAGGGATCATGTTGTAATATAATAATAATTTTACCATAACTGAGATCAGTGATAGATAAATATGACATTGAAAGAACACGTTAAAATAAAATTAAGCATTTGCGAAATTCTTGGAAGCAGTGGAATTACAAAATTATCCCCTTTGAGTTTTGGAATTGTAAAGTGTGCCAAATCAAGGTCTAAGTATCTATAATTTTCATGGTAAATACTCTACAGCCTCTTGTAAATCTAATTTCTTGCAAAGTCTAGATGATGACAAAATCAGTAGTTATTTGAATCCGTAAGAACCATTGTTTGATAAATACCACTGCCATATGCCACCGTATACCATCTAAAAGAGGCTTGGAGTATCTTTTTGGAATAAGAGTCACTTAGGCAATATAGGTCTCCCCATATTGCCTAAGTGAATTTGGTGAAGCAGCTGGTGGTATATTCTGCACCAGTCGTTGTGCAAGAATGAGCCACATATTTTCCATTGGTAATAGATTGCGAAAATAAGCAGAGAGGGCTGTAAATCAATGTGATGGGTAAAGAAAAACTCAGCTTGCCATGTGTGGTCACGCATTACCCAGTTGGATTATAAAAGTGAGAGTCGTCAGTAAAAACAATATCGTACCATGTCTGCTGTTCATCGCAACATTAGGAGCAACATTTGTGGTTTTGAATCAAGGGTAAAAAAGAAAAAGGCACCTTGCAGATATTCCTCTCACCTGCAAATACCTAATGATTAGCAACAGATCAAATCTATTTTGCAAGGATTCGCAATTTGACACAGCGATCCATCTCTACCGTAAACCTAATATGCTTGTCATCACGTGCAGTGATGCAACGGGGTGGGTGTGATGGATCCTGTAGATCCACCTTTTCCTCTTGAATCGAGCACTCACAGATCCTCATTACTGTTGCTTGGTTTCATATAACACATACAACGACTTCTCTGGAAGTGAATTCGTAATCCCTATAGGTTACTATTCTTCCTAGCTCGAACTTAAATATTTTCTGGAAAGACACCAGACATAATTAAGCATATTTCAAATAAAGGAAGAAAGAAACACAAAAAATGCAATTGTTTTACTTTAAATAAGTAATATTTTCTCCATGTAACGCTTGCAGGTGGCATTACATTCTCCCGTGATATGCCCATGCGCTGCAATATTTTGTGCACATCTCATCTCCACAAACGTACAATGTAAATGTGTGATACAAACGCATGTCATTGGCATGTCTAATCTAAGGTGTCGCATTTTCGGTGGTCATAAAATAATAGTTTATATTTGACAAAGGACATCCTTAAATTCATTTCTAATATGCATTTATATCTCGTTTGAATTAAATGTATGAGAACAGTGAAAATATTCAGCACTTTGTAGCTGAGCACATACTAAGAGCTTGTAAAATTTGTCATAAAAATTTGCTCCCACATAAAATTGATTTCATTTTATCAATTTATGATTCAAGTTAATAAAATTGCATGAAAAAGACAACTTAAATAGAAATAACAAAAATAATTAATAAATCAGATTTATTTTCAACAAAATTTTATCGCTGTATATTTTTTATAATTCATTTTCGAGCACCATTAAAAAATGAACTGTGAAATCACTATAAGAAAAATGTTTAATTAACAATAACTGTCAAAACTGGAAAATACATTTTACTTGAAAATTATTGAAATTTAATTTTACTTATATTGATATAAATATGTAAAGATTTCTCTCTTTTTTTCAAAGTGAAACATTTCATTTCGATGATTTATTTTAAACTCTGATTTACTCTTAGCTATAGTATTTAAAAACTGTTTGTTAAAGAAATAAAAATTTCACATGTTTGCAATTGGAATATAATAGTGATATGAATGAAATTCTTTACTTTGTAATACAATTCATATTATTATCATATTGGACATATTGGATTTCTTTCTCTGTAAACTCGATGCTAATTTTTATTATTTATAAATAAATCAAACCATGTTCTTAGAAAAATGCACTTAGACCTAGGATGTCACATTAAACTCACTCTGGGACATGAAAGTATTAAGTAATTTGAAAATATTTTTATTTTATAAACATACATCGTTTCAAAATACATCGTTTCTATGCAGTTGGCAGATAAACTAAACCATTATTGGGTTTACAATTCTACTTATTTCAATAGTACTAAATAAAATAATAATCTACAGCATTACCAAAATATTTGTTTATGAAAAGGTTGAATAGTTTTTCATACGTATTCAGTGAATATAAAATGTAATAATTTAAGTAAATAAAATTAAATAATGTATATAGACTAAAAATAGTCTAAGTACTTATTATAGTTTAAATGCCAAAACAAAAGTTTTAATGCAAAAGCAATTATCATGAAGACTTTGAAATCAAAAAGTAGACCTTTTAAAATAAGCGTTTCTTTTCTCGATTGTTCTAAATCAATAAGAAACTAAAAAGTGCAATAACTAATAAAAAATATAATTCGCTGCTGTACTTTCTTTCGCTAAAACGAGAACTATTTGAAGATACGTTTCATCAGCAACATAATACACTTTCTGATATTCTTTAAATTAATTTACGCTTTACTCAATCCAGTTATATGAACTCTTCAAATTACACACACGTAGCTGAAGATTAATAGTTTCCTTACTCTCTGACTTAAAATCCTCAGTATTGAATGAAAGGAAAGCTCTATAAAGCTTTGTGGTCTCTCCATAACCTGATGACTCCTTTAAGACTATTCGAATCTCTATTCATCATATTAAACTGTCCAAATATTAATCGACGAACACCATTATGTGTACCACCTCTTTTACAAAACAGCATCAAACAAAAGCAAGTATTTCATTATTCAGATTAACAATATAAACTTATAATTTCCAGTTAAGAGAAAATTTGGAATAAAGGAAACACAAAGAAGGGTTTCGTAGTAATAATGAAAATTCAATAATTGTAACTAAATTGCTTACATCCTTAGAGACAAACTATTAATTTAGGCATAAATTCTGGACTATTTGTTTTGATCAGATATTGAATGTATAGTTATTTTAATCTCCCATACAATTTTGTAAGCTACCGAAAATCAATCACATTTTTACTTGTAATTTACACTATCATATTTTCCAATCAGCAGCAAAAACTCAATTTGAAACATAATTAAGAAACAAATAAAACTCATACATTTTAAGGATCTCTCAAGGAATGGAAGGTTTTTCAAACAAATAATATTACATTTGCCTGAAAAGTTGCTTTACCTCGATTTATAATATTACAATTTATTTTCATTCCAACAAGGGTTATAATTGCAGAGATACAATTTAAATTCAACTGTTCTAAATTTTAAACTCTTTCCATATATATGTAGATTTATATTTCATAATATTTTAAAACTCTAAGAATTACTGAATTCATAAGTTAATGAATTAAGAATTTTTTCGTATAAGTCCTAAAACAATTAGAAGTTATTAGAATGTATAAAGCCCTATCTCTCTCTCTCTCTCTCTCTCTCGCTCTATCAGCTTTCAACACTAATCTGCAATTCCAATTAAGGTTATCATGATTAATACTGCACATATTATTCTATACATGAGGTAATTAACCAATAAATTAATTTAAATGATGATTTAAATTAATTAAATATCCAATGATAATATTAATTTTACAGTTAAATATCCAATGATGAACTCGTTTTGATCTTATAGTAATCTCAGGATTTTAATAAAATGATTTCATATAAATTTTATACTTGTAGAAGATTTGATAAAAAAGCATGACTTGTAAAGAAATGATTTCATACAATATATTTTGTAATCTGATTTCGTAAGATAATAGCTATCATATATTATTTATTTTTCAATAACATGATTAATAAAAATAAAAAACACAAATCACACACAAATCACACAGTAAAACACAGTAAATTAATTTTATCTATCACAATATTATGCCAAAATGCAAATACCATATTAAATAAAATAAGCAACTATTAAATTTATATCAAAATGTTCTTAAAAGTATAAAAACATTAAATATTTAGAAATGAGTAAAATATGTACATTTAACTACTATTTCTGTTTTCTTCCTGCTTTGCAGATAAACTTTAATATTATTTATTTATTCATGTTAAATTCAGGATCTTTTTTTTCAATTAAATAATTACTAAGGAACTAAATTCCAGGAATTTTCAGGTACGCAAACATAACATTTAAGAAATGAGAGAGTAATGGACAATGAATCTTAAAATTCATATTTTTAATTAATTCATTATTATAATGAAACAAATACTGAGAATAATGAAATGATGGCGCAACAAAATCCATTTCTCTTTAATTAAACGTGAATAATATTTTGTCTTTTTATTTTGGGCTTCGATTGCAAATTACAATTTCCCAGAATAGTCTCTCTTAAAAGAGAAAGGAGTATAAAAGCCATCAGGAAATATTATGAAAATAAACTAGACTCCATCGTCATATGTAACTTTCAAAGAAGTTATATAAAATCTACTGCTTCGATTTTGTGAGTTGAGTAAAATTTTCATTAGAATCTCTTTCACTCTTCATACGCACTCCCTGGAGAACAGACCTGAAAGTTGTCCAAGAACAGATGGACCGTGTTCAATTGGGGAATAATTTACCAGAAACTGAAGGTAACTTGTGCTTCATTTTATATCTTTAGATATATATTTAAGAAAAGTATTTAAATTGTAAAAATATATATTATTTTGATTCCACTTTTATAACTGAAGTTCCGTCTTATATTACAATTTCATTGCAACAAAAATTTAAGAATTTCGCTCAGAAATATTTTGAGCATTTCGGTATTTAAAACATTTCAGAATAAACTATTTCAATCAAGTTGAATAAGAATCATCATTTAGTGTAAAATACTATTTTATTTTTTGAAAAAAATTTTGGTATCATTATTATATTCTTCTGGTACTTTACCAAGTAAAAATCTTTTTCCTTTTTTAAGTTTCAATTAAATGGTTATTTATTGTATTCATTGTTACTAGAAAAAGACGGCAAATACTCCTATTTTGAAGGCTTTACTTTGATCTCTACATTTATATGAGCTAATTCTTATCATTATTATATTCTATTATATCAATATCATGTAAGAACACACAAAAAAATATTAAAGTTATTAGAATAAATCTCACATGTATTCACAATAACATATTGTTTAAATTATTATTATAAGCTAATATTAAAATAAAAACTTTTCGATTGCATTTTTAAAATTACTTGTTATGTGATATTACATAAAAATAATAAGTGCATAAAATTTAAAAAAAATATTTTTTGTGATTCATAAACGATGGTTCTGAACAACTTTAACAATTTAATGAATCTATACAATTTTCATGCTTTTTTGAATGTTGGAGAATTTTGATTAATTTTATAAGCTATCTATTAATAAATATACCAATGATTTCAAAATATTCGTGTATTTTTCCATCCTTTGTCTTGTCTTATAAAGTGCGCCTTTTTCATAGTTTATATTATTGTGCAAAGTCATGCAGGCCTATTTGATTTGGACGTTCGCTTTGTTTATTGGAAGGTTGTGAGTTCTGGCTCAACCGAAGATCCATCGTTTTATGTTTTTATGGCATATTAAATTTGTTGTGGTTGAAATTCTTCTAAATGAAATGATACTTCTGGGGATGGCAGCCCAAATCTGAAAATTTTCTGCTTGGTCCTTGCTACTAAACTAAGAATACCCACCCACATTTGAGGTCCACGATGACATATCCACTGGGTAACCCACTAGATAAAGAGCATCACTTCTGACCCTTGTAGTGATGAAAAGTAGGTAAATGGACCCTAGCAACCGGGTATTATAATAATAATTATTATTATTGCATTAATTAAATTTTATGTAAAGAAAAATAATTAACTGCCATTTCTATTATTTATGAAATTTTCTTAAATTTACATTTAAGATACAAAAATATATTCTAATCATGATACAATGTTTTTAAGCCATTTTCAAGAAATGTATTTTTACTATAACCTCTTAAACAATTCTAAAATAAAAGTAGTACAGTTGTATAATAAGTTCTAACTGTATGACTTATTTATTTTCCAGTTTTTTTGTCATTATGTAAGTAATTAGTAAAACTATTTCTATTTCTCTGTATTAAAAACAATATTTTTAAATTCAGAGATATAAATTGTCACAAAAATATTTAACAAGAAAAAAAAATTCAGTTGTTGGTACTTTAATGAGCGTAGTTTTCTTAATTTGTAGATGATTATGAATATAATAAACTGTTTTTTTTAACTGCCAATTAACATCTTTCTAGATAAAATCATATTACTAGAAATGAAAATGTCTATTTTTAATAACAATGCCTTTTTAAAAAACAATTAATTAAATACTTTTAAATGAATTATTCTACATATTTGTCCTATAAATAATTTACCATTTATTGCTTTGTGAACAACTGGAAAAACAAGAAGTGCATGATCTTTCATGTTTTATCTGATAAATGTTTTACCATAATCTATTTTTTTGAATGTGCCCATCGATTGCTGAAAGGTTAAAATTTCTGACTCCTATGCTATTAAACCCATGTTCAAATTCGCTTAGAGCATTGATGCTCTTTATTTCTATGTTCTTTCGGTGAAGATGTTGAATGCTACTCGCCTCCGTGACTTGGTTTACAGGTCCCCACCGGGTAACGGTAAATTAGCAACTGTTTCAGGAATTGTTGAGGGAAAGGGTCAGTCAGTGCCCACAATTAGAAAAAAAATGAATGCTTGAGTAATTTTCTATGCTTTGAGACTGATCAGATTTTACAAAAATTCCAATTTATATATACATATATATTCGTAAAATAGTAGAAAGAAATTAAATTCCATGTTCCTCAAAAAGTATAAACAGCAAATAGAGAAAATTAGTTGTCGACATAATACATTCAATTTTTAATCTATTTGGTAAGCCTCTTATATCAGGAAGTTAATAAAATCTCTTTTCTTATTAATAAAAGATAGCAAAACTATCTTTCATGTTGTCTTTCTAACTATTCATTTGATACAAGTTTGACTTATTAATTTACTGTACCTTCATTTGTTATAAAATTTCCCTCTACCAATATGGATTCAAAATTTGAAAGGAAATGTACTTGTTTAACATCTTCATCACGTAAATCTAAATCAAAGTAAGACATGACTTTCCTGTCAATACAATTTTTTATAATATAACAATGTTTCTCATATTCAAGAATGATAACATTAGTCCTACATTATCTTTAATGTAAATACCATGCAAAATAGTCTCCATATAACTAAGTCAAAGCCATTAAATCATGTAAACATCACAATTGCTTAATATTATTCATATTTAATGGTTTTTATAAGAATGTGGATAAAATTATGGTTAAAATAAGTATCAAAATTTTAATTAATGAAACACGTGTAAATTTTGCAATTTCTTTAATTTCTTCGGACGATTGAAAGTTTGGTTTATTTCGTCTCTCAACAGTCATTTTTTGCACTCCAGTGTTGATTGGACAGGGACCTACAGTTAAAAGTGGATTCTTAACGACTACAAATATCGAAACCTAAAATGGGTTTGAATCCATGAACCGCTAGCCTAAAAAAAGACCATTATGATTCTCCAGCCATCACGGGTAACTTTTGAAAGATTATATCAGTTAAAATACTATCCATATTTAATGCATATTCCAGAAGTGGAATTTAAAATTCAAGTTAATAAAACAACATGCAATACAGGATATAAGTTTTAATTTAATACAGAAAATAACAATTTTTTTAATAAATTGAAATTATTAAAAATGCATTTAATGGGAATAATTAATTAACCAGTAATAAAATCCACTATTTATTTACATAATAATTTATAATTTATTGACAGCTATTGTATTGAATTGTAGTTAATGTTTGTCTTTGAAATAATGATTATTTGCAAAGATATTGCAATTCGAAATAGAAATTAAATGACCAATACTTTCTAACAAATTGCTAATAAAAACAGGCAAAAATGTACTAATTCTACAACTCATTAATTGCTGTCAAAAAGATTTTACAAGTCATGATAAACTTTTAAAAATATTTAGATATTTCTCTTAATGTCAAATAAATCAAGAAATTGACTTTATGTTTGCATAACATAGAGTAAAACATTTAAGAATTATTAAATTTTTGCAATATATTTGTCAACTATTGAGAAAATTACGAGAGTGATTTAGAAATAGTTACTACTATTTAAATTAAATTGTCCTTAATTAAAAAAAACAATGCTTTTAAAATTAATGTTTGACTAATTTGAATCATATGCACACTAAAACATTATTTCAATAATTTTTTTTTAAATGAAATAACTGCTTTATTTTGAATTTCTCTTTATATAATTTACACGTGTTCTTCAAATTTACAGTATGCATATAAAATCGCCTCAAATTCGAATTTTTAATATTATGCTACTTCGAATGTAGTACAATGCTCAACATTGTATGATTATTGACAGAAGTAATTTTATTTACCTCTATATGAAGGAGAGGAACACTTTGTACAGCGCATTCCATTACAGCTGTTTGACCTTCTTCAACAATGGTTAGATTGCCTCCTGTCAGAACTGGTCTGCCTCTTAAATTTACTCCATACTCTTAAAAGAAAAATATCCATATTAGGTCATTTGTATAAAGACATTAAATTAAAATTACATTTGAATAAAGGTACAGACATTAAATCGAAATCATTCATCATAATTATATGAATGAATTACTATTTAAATTAGTTAAATATTTCTGTGTCAGTAAAAAAATATATCGATAGATACAAAAATATACTATACAATCAAACTGCAATCGAAATAAGTGCTTATATTCAAGCAAATAATTCCTTAATATATGTTACAAATTTTACACTTACCAAATAATAATAATTTGTATTTATATTAAATAAATTTTAAAAAATTAGAATGGGAATTTATTTTACAAAATATAAGCTATACACGTAAAATCAGTAAATCGGAAAAACCTTTTTCCTATTATTAAGAGTATTTTACCCTATATTAGACTTTTTCAGTTGGGAAAAATCATTTAAAAACCACTAACAATATTTATCAACAAATTGATTTTTTGTGCAAAAATTGCTTATAATTTGAATTAAAAATATTGGCTTCATTGAAAAAGCATTTATAAACAAAACTGTAATTATATAACTACATCAATCTTGTATTCATACCAAATTAATCTACACTACTGGCCATTAAAATTGCTACACCAGGAAGAAATGCAGATAACAAAATGATAATTATTGGACAAATATATTATACTAGAAATAACACGTGATTACATTTTCAAACAATTTGGCTGGATAGATCCTGAGAAATCAGTACCCAGAACAACCACCTCTGGTAGTAAATAACAGCAGTTATACGCCTGGGCATTTAGTCAAGCAGAGATTGGATTGTATGTACAGGTACAGATGCCCATGTAGCTTCAACACGATGCCACCGTATTCATCAACCGTAGTGACTGACCTTTGGTGACGAGCCAGTCGCTCGGCAACCATTGACCAGACGTTTTCTATTGGTGAAAGATCTGGAGAACGTGCTGGCCAGGACAACAGCCGAACTTGTTCCGCATCAAAGAAGGTCCGTACAATACCGGAAACAAGCGGTCGGGCATTATCCTGCTGAAATGTAGGTTTTCGCAGGGCTCGAATAAAGGGTAGAGCCACGGGTCGTAACACACGAGAAATGTAACGTGCACTGTTCAAAGCACCGTCAATGCGAACAAGAGGTGACGGAGACGTGTATCCAATGGCACCCCATACCATCACGTCAGGTGATGGGCCAGTATGACGATGACGAATGAACGCTGCCAGTGTGCGTTCACCACGATGCCGCCAAACACGGATGCGACCATCATGATGCTGTACACAGAACATGGATTCATCTGAAAAGATGACGGCTCGCCATTCGTGCGCCCAGGTTCGTCGTTGATCACACCATTGAAGGCGCTCTTGTTTATGACGCAGCGTCAAGGGAAGCCGCAGCCATGGTCTCCGAGCTGAGAGTCCACGCTGCTGCAAACGTCGTCGAACTGTTCGTGCAGACACTTGTTGTCTTCCAAACGACCCCGTTTCTTGACTCACGGCTCGTGACGTGGTTGCATTATCCATTACTGCCATGCGGATAATATGCCTGTCTTCTTGGCTGCTAGTGATAGGTGGCCGTTGATCCCGCGTGGCGTTCCGTATTACCGTCCTGAACCCATCGATTCCATATTCTGCTAACAGTCTTCGGATCTCGACCGACGCGAGCAGCAATAGTGCGATAAGATAAACCACAATACCGAAACGCTACAATTCGACCTTTATCAAAGTCAGAAACGTGCTGGTAGGCATTTTCTCCTTCTTACACGAGGCATCACAACAACTTTTCACCAGGCAACAACGTTCAAATGCAATTTGTGTATGAGGAACCGGATGAACAATTTCCTCATTTAAACGTGTCGCTACTGGCGCCTGCTTTGTCTTTTTGCGCTGAAAAACTAATCATTTGCATATCACAGCACCTTCTTCCTTTCGTATAAATTTCACGTCTGTAGCATGTCACCTTCTTGGTGTAGCAATTTTAGTGGCCTGTAGTGTATATTATAAAGATAGTAAGTGTATAAATTTTGATTTCACTTATAGTGCATAAATTTATATTAGAATATTCCTAATTTGAAAAGTAAAACTAGCAAGGATTTTCACTAAATATAAATATTTGCTCAAAATAAGTGTATAAATATTGTTTTCATTTATCACCTTTTTAAGAATACATTACATTTTATTAATATTTTAGCAAACTTTAAGATTTATGATCAATACTTTTCTAATACTTCCAAAAAATGAATTTCATGAACCACAAGCGTAAATTACTTTCATTTTAATAAGCAGCAAAGAGCTTTTATTTTAAGCCATAAGAAATAGCCGTTAGATATTTATGAAAGTTCTAATCCAGTGGAATCTCTGGGGAGGGAGAAACATACTCAGAGTCAATACTTCCACTTTCATTTTCAAGCAGCTGTTTGCAAACTTTTGCTTTTAATTTTCGAAAAGTAATAAATTCTTGAAGAGATAAGAACATTATATTTTTTCATAAGTAAATGAATTTTTATTTTTTTAAAATATAATAGTTTTGTTAAATTGGGTTTTTGTAAAACATTTAATATTTATTTAATAAAGAGGTAGTTTGATTATCTACTTATACATGTATAGTTTACTGACATTGTGAACATACTTTCAATTCGCTCCTTTGTAATAAATGAAATGATATTCGTAATTAAAATTTATTTTATTTTCATTTAAAAAGACATCAATGAACTATTAAATATGATTACTTTAACTGTAAATACTTTAACTGGTGAAAACTTGCTTAATATGACATTCCAAATATTTCATAATAAATGAATTAAGAATTAAATTTCGCATTTATTACTAAACACTATTTTTTTAACTTGAAAACAACAACTTTTCCCTCAAAGATTTTAATAGTTTTATTTCAAAATGTCTATTATTTCATTTTATTTCATGAAACATCATTTTGCTCATGAATATGAAAATTAATATTTTACTCATAAAATACAATAGTAATCATGGTTACTAAGAAACAAATTTATTTAAAATATTATATTTAATTTTTTGAACAAGTTATGCTCACAAAATATTTTTAGCTCTGCTTTTGTCTACACAATTTTGTTCATAATGAGATCTCCATATAAAAGTAGGATATCTTTTCTAAAATGTGTCGGTCGTAACATGTGTTTTATTCTTATAACCTCCTTAATTTAGTATGACAGTTGATAAAATCAAAGTAGAATTAATATCATTTTAACCTAAAAAGCAAATTAATGGTTATTCCCAATAAACTAAATTATGTATTTTCAAATGTTAATAAATGCAAATGATATTCATACAGAAGTTCAAGAACTGATAATTTTCTTTATTCTTAGTGACAAATTAAAATGTTCGCAATTTATTTTACATTCTTAACTTTTGTTTCTTTAATCATCCACATAAACAGATATCAAGAACAAGGAAATTTTAAGAGCTCTAAAGAACACCTTGAATTAAAAAGATTTAAAATATTTTTTATATGCTTTTTCGAAACAAAATCACATTACATTTAAAAGAAATCTTGTTTACATCATGTACAACAATATATTACGCGCTCACTTTTTATTAAAAAAATATGTGTTCAACATGTTTTGTTCATTTTCGGAAAGGATCTTCATCTAAATATAAAAAGATCCTTAAAATTTACAAATATAGTCAAGAAATCTACATAATTCAAATTTCTACACATTCCTTTCTCAAACAAAATTTCTAAATTATTTTCTTTTTAGGCCAGAAATAAAATATTTCATCTCTTTAAAATTACTCCAAATCAATAATACTGATTCAAAAAAAAAATTTAACATGTATTTCATGCTACAATGTGAACAACCAAACAGCCGTCTACTGTGAATAATTTCATCATTGACCTTGCATTACATTTCAAGAGATCGTACCTTTATTATAGAGATTGAGTCATATTCATGTATTACAAAAGAGAATACCCCTGAAGCACTCACTCTGAGAGGTGTGCATACAGTAAGCAAAGCAATGCAATTATTCAACAGTGTCTATGTAGAAATGGCTAAATTTAGCTACGAAGTGAGATGTCCGACTACTAATTCACAGTGAGCCTCTGAAAATCGACATTAAACTATTTTTGTATTCTGACTCGAATTGTTATCTTTCCAGCAAAAGTAAAACTCGCCTTCTTGGGAATCAAAAAGTACCGTTAATTAATGACATTCAAATTCTCTTAATTACTCATTTATTTATAAGTTTGCTTATTCCAGTCTGTTATAACTCATTTTGCATCTGTTGACCTTAACTTGCCTAAAACAACAGACTATTCCTTATTATCGAATAATTCTTACATCATAGAATGAACATCTGAAATGCAAATTTTTATAATTTAATAAATTTCACACAACACATGCATAAAAGCATAAGGCTTTAAAAATCTGCAATGATTTTATCATCTTTCACATAGACTGTTCTGGATTTCTGTTAAAAAATAAAAATCATTCCCTTCAAAATACAAAAGTCTATCTCTGACCTCCTTTCACAACAAAGTATCTTAATCTCTATGCGAAAGAGAAAATTTATAACCTTTAATAACTTTTCAGTACTTTAAATAAGTTAATAAATTACAAATTGAGAAGTTGAGATGATTTTAAAATTAACTGTAGGTGTTGTATGTTTGACAAAAAGAAATACCATATTTCAATAAAATGGTGTATAATACATCAAAAGTGAAGCTATCAACTACCTTACATTTTTATAACAAAGTTTTATATCTTACAATTATGATATTTTTAAATAAATCATTTAATACCAATGAAATAATTAATATATGAACTATTTATAATAAATTAAAATTGCACACGAAATATAAACTATCCATAAAACTCTTTAAATTTTAACTTTTGTGTTTAAAAGCCAGATTAAATAAAAAGAATTCAAATTATTAAGATTTTTAAATTTATTCTCAATAATGGAATATTTTATACTGTAATTTTATTTTATAAGGCTTTTTATGATTACTTACACATAGGAAAAATATTTTTAATTATTTTTGAAATTTAAATACATACCTTATTTCCAATTATAAGGTTATATAAAAAGCGTGACTCTCTTTGATATCACATTCCCTACTATTACTTAGTTTATATAAGTATACTAAATAATTAGAAAAAAATATATATCTATATTGTGTACAATTACATAAGCTTCAAAACAAAATATATCTTGGTATATGCATTTTATAAATACGATATATATGCACTATACTATTTGTTTTCTTAAAACTGTATGTTGATTACTTCTAGACACATTATAACAACAGAAAATTTGAATAATGCTACTATGGAAATTTTAAAATGGTTTAATAAGAACATTTTTCAAATGTAACACTTCTATACCACTGAGACTCTAGTGTTAGTTTATCAATTTTTCACCATTATTTCAACCCCACGTAACTTAAAGGGATTTTCTCATTCACTATTTAATCACAATTTATCCAAATAAAACATTAATTTTAAAAATATTCCTCATAATAAGTAACGTATTGGACGTGAAAGGTTACTTTTTCATCAAAAGAAAAGAAATTTAAATCAATATATTTTATAACATGGGTGTTTCCAAAAGCTTTGATTTCGCTGTAAATATGAATTTTAATTTTCCGACTTCAATAAATATCTTAACTTACGTATGAAAAATAATGACTTTAATAATTTGTATAGCCTCCAAGTTAAAAAGAAATTATAATGTTTTAAATTTACTGTCAAAATTTGTTTTAACAAAAAAAAACCCTTTCCAAGCCCTTTCTCCACATTTTCTTCTTTGCCTCACACAGATGTTCAAACCAATTTTATAAATTTGTTTACGCTGTAGAGCCATTTTGTCTCACGAACGATTTAAGGCCGTGGTAGCTTATTGATTAGGACGTCGTTCATATTATCTGAAGGTAGTAAGTGGAAATCCTGATTAAATGAGAGAAGATCCGTTGGGTGGCTGAAATACGTTAAATAAATTGTGATTGCAATGTCCTCCTAGTGAACCTATACATCTGGGATGGCAGGTAAAGTATTTGGGTGTTTTTTGTTGGGCCGTACTTCTAAATTATAAATACTTCATCTAATGAGTAATTTCAACTCCACTAACTGTTTCCACCTAACTAGTAGATCCCAACTCTGGGCTAGGTACAGGAAAGTATACTACCAACATTTTATTCAAAAGATTTATAATATTTTTCGTTTTTAACTGTTCTAATATGAAAATAATTAACTGAATATATTAATGCTTTGCTTATACTTTTCTCATAAAATTATCTCCAATGGCAAAAGCTTTTTTTTTTTTTTTTTTTTTTTTTTTTTTTTTTTTTTTTTTTTTTTTCTTGTTTTTTTTTTTTTTTTTTTTTTTTTTTTTTTTTTTTTTTTTTTTTTTTATATATTATTATTATTATTATAGAATTCATATCTTACATTAGCCATATTTTAAGCCTTTTATATTGCTCTATTTAAAATTAAGCTATTTCCTTATTTTAATTAAATTTCCATTTTTTTTAAAAAATAATTTCCAATTTCCATTTACCAAAATAATTTTTTAGTTTATTTATAAAATAAAAAACGAATTTAATTTTCTGATCATGTCTCATTAATTTATTGTGTGTAAAAGGGAACTAAATGTTCATGAAAAATAAAATGCATGAAATTCAATAAAATATTTTGGTTGTTCGTGTAAACACTCTTTCTGACTCACATGAAAATAATAATTCACATTATTTACATTACTTAATTCCCGATAGACACAATTTTCCTTTTAGTACGTGCTATAATTTTAAATTTTTGGTTAAATGTGTAAGTATATTTAAAAGCATGTCTATTTCAAATATAATGCATTCCTATTATTTTTCATTTCCAATAACAAGAAATTCTTCTTTCCAAAGAGATGCATGCACTTTTTCTAAGAGCTATCTAATTACTAAACATGCAACAAAGAAAATAATCTATAAAATCTGATTGAAAAATCTCCTAAGTGAAATATAGAGGTTAAAAATAAAGCAAACATAAAACTGATTAGAATATTAAATAGATATGTATTCGAATAATGTGTTTTCTGCCGATATTAGTTATTTTTAATATTATGCAATTTTGTTTTCATAAAATTCGATGACTAATACTGTCTTAAAATTGGCCTGATTAAAAATTAATAATTATTTTATAGAATCAAATTTATGTACGCATTAATGTGTGCAAAGGTATATGAACATCTGAAAATACTCTTTTCATTCCGTTTAATTTTGCATGGTATTTTCTACAGATTGTAAATTTTTAAGGGATATCAATTTCAATTTAATAAAATTATTGGAAACACGCTAAAAATCATGAATAAGATACATAACAGCATTTAAGCAAATAAGTTTATAAAGCAAGAAAATTAAAAAACTTTTTACATAGAATAATAAATGTTAAAGGAGTTTTTCGTTATAAGAAACTTTCATCCTACAAACTAAATAATACGAAGCATTGAAGATTGTATCAAGTTGCATTATGAAATAAAAGGTGCAATTAGAAACAAATTTTTTTTTAAATTCTTCAACTAAATTTTCTCTGCGGAAGAAAATAAAACTTTCCGTATAATTTATACCTATATAGAGGGGAATGATAAGAAGAAGAATTGAGAACCACTATGGGAGGACCCAATTGATAAAGGCATTTTCAAATTGAACTTATAAACGAAGACCTCACACACACAGTAATTCAAATCCAACTATAGAAGAAAATAACGTCAGTACACATATGATTTTCTCTATAAAATAAAAATAATAAGCTTTTTTACACATTAAAATCTTAAAATATGGAAATATACTTTATAACATTTTTTAATCTTTTAACTAGAATATCCCACATAATCAAATATAAATAATTAAAAATAATATAAAGCAAAATGAGCAGAAAACATAAAATTAATAAATATAACATGCATGTAGTTAGTGTAAGACATTTTATGTAATAATGAATGAATTAAATATTTAAAACATTCTCTTCAAAATTTTAAACTTGAGTGTTTAACTTTGAAAAAAATAAGTATTTAATAAAAGTTAATGCAAGATTAGTTAGGTTTGCATAATTTAAGAAGCATCATTGTATTTAATTAAATTGCTCACCCAAATTGTGCGACATGAATTCAAAAATTCCCAGTACATTATTCTTCAATTATATTTTAATTTGAAAAATGTTATTATTTTAAAACTGTTTTCTAGAAATATCTATTAGCAATTTTCTAAAATTCCACAGTAAAGATTGTAGCATAATGTTTTGAAAGCTTTTTCAAGAAGTAATTTGCATTGTTGTATATTTATGAATATAAACTAAATTAAACAATGTAATTACATAAAAATTAAGCCTGCCAGAGAACACATAAAATTCTAATTTAGTTATCTACCATAAAGTTGCTTGATTAACAATACACTGGAATATTTTAAACAATTGTGATTGTTGTATTCCTGTGCAAGCTAGACTGGCAATACGGGGTGCACTACTCCCCTTTTCCAACTGAACCTTAATTTGGTGTGAAGTCTGACTTCCTTAGTACACACATGTCATAGGAACCTGTTTATAGGGTAGACAACCAATCACACGATGAAAGGACAAAGACAAGAGAGAGAGAGAGTGAAAGTACATCCATGCCCGAGCCGACCATCGAACCCATGTCCTCCTTATATGTAGTCAGGTACACTGATCACTAGACTGGGTAGGCGAGTGTTTATACAATTAATTTATGTATATAATCTGGCAATTTATTGTTACCGACAAAAGAGTTTTAAATAAGGAAAACAGGAAGAAAATGTGTATAATTTTGGTTTTCATACTCAAAAATACCAGAAAGTATTATTGCTTAAAATACGCGTATTTAAAACAAAATAACTATATTTGTATTTATAATGCAATGAAACAGTAAAATTATCTCTCACAAAATAAATTACACTAAGAACATGAAATAATATAATGTTTTATCTGCTGTCTAAAGTGTCTTAGAATTTTCTAGCTCTATAGGTTTTTAAATCCAGATTTAAAATTGATATGAAAATAAAAAATAAATAAATAAATAAATAAAAAAAACATACTCAATAAATTGAAACTTACGGTCCACTATCAAAAAGAAGGAATAACTGTCTTTTCCAACCGAGTTATGGGCTACGCATGTGTAATTACCACTATCTGTCAAAATCGCTTCTGTAAAAGGCAGAGCCCATCTTCCTGCTCTGACACGTGTTATCTGATACCCATCTTTATACCAACTTATATCTGGTGCTGGATAACCTGTAGCCACGCACTGAAGCTTGAAGGTGTCACCTATTCTTTTGTATATAGGATTTTCCTTCTCGGAAACATATAAAATTCTTGGCTTAACTAAAATAAAGAAAACATAATAATTTTCTAAGCTTAGAAATTTCCTGGTTCGAAATAATATATAATATTTTTTAATCCAAATATAACACAATAATATATAAAATAGAAAATGTGTGTAATTCAATTGATCTAATTTGAAATTTAATGATCTATTTTGTAATCTAATATTCTTGAAGAAACTATTTAAAATAAACCCTAAAATATTTTTATATTTCTCTAGTAGTTAATATAAGTTAAATAATTTTTCATAATAGTTATACTTATAATAAATTATTTACTTTTTTGATTTTTTATTTAAAAATAAATACTTTTAAAGCCTTAAAACCAGTTACTGCTTATTAATTTATATTTATATTTGCGATGTCTATTTGCGAAAATGATAACGCATGAGATTGAAGATAAACAGTAAGAACAAAATTAATTAAATTTGAAAAAGTTTATTAATTTAGCTCTATTACAAAATTTTTTAACTGATGTTTTTGAAATATTTAAGCTTCTTGTGCTGTGCTTTAGGAAAGATTTACAGTAATTTCTTAAACTATAACGTATTGATTTGAAATTCTATCATCGAATTTAGAAACGCATGAATCCAATATTTCCGAACAATAATACTGCTTAATTTAGTACTTCAAAAATAGTTCATACATACTTTTTATAAGGTTTTAATTTAAAAAAAAATGTTTTAATAAATTTGTGTTAATGATGATTTACTCAACACACATTTAGAACTAATTATACATTAGTTTTAATTATTAATTTTAAAATATGTATGTTCTAGGCATTTTGGGCTCATTTAAATTATTACTGGCAGTAAAGTCTGAAATATTCGTATACTGGCTAATATATACCCAATGTAAATAATTTAATTGACAATATTTTTAGGATTCTAATAATTTAGTTTTCATATATAGTTTCATTTTAATTATAAAAATGAAAAGAACACACCCACAGAAACTTTAAAACCTTTGTTTATTTCTTTTTGGAAAGCAATAAATTAAGACAAAATAGTTAGAGACTTGTGCATCCCTAACTGTGAGCACTAAAATTATTTTTCATATTGATTACTAATATGGTGACAAAATAGACAGTGCTGTACGTAGTTTCCATAATTTAGAAGTAATTAATTATATTAAAAATGGAAGTATTAATAATGACATTATTCCTTAACTAGTTATATGCACTGCGTTTTGCAACATAAGGCATCGCATGAATACTTCAATAAATTCAAGTAAATCATTTAAAGCATTTACAGATACAGTGATCATGCAGATGATTACATTTCTTATCCATTGAATCAAATATTATTTATTTAAAATTTTAATTCAAAATTATGATTTTCATTGAAAACTTTATTTATAAAATTTTAAATGGAAGTCATAATTTTCAATTATGACTTGAAAATAATACTGCATAATGATGTAATAAGAATTTTATAGGCCTGTTAAGAACGTCATAAAACGGTATATATTTAATGTGATGCTTTGTACTTTTGGAGTGATGGGAAAGATGGCATGTACATTATCCAGTGCCTCGATAAATAATGAAATTCTCAATTACATCTCCTTTTTTAATTGCTTAAATGTCTTTATCAAAGAATAACTGCTTCATTTCACCAAAAAAATATGATGCTTTTCCTTAAGCTAATCCACGACACACATTTTGCTTAAAATAAGGCAAAGATATATACACTTCTGGGCAGAGTTATATAGTTCAATAATCTTATCCATCTGATCCAGAATCTTTTAATTACCAATAATAGATGTACCACAAAATAGAAATGCAAAACGTTTTGTTGAAGTAGAGCTTTATGTAATAAGTGCATTCTCACTCTGTTTTATTAAAACATATGTTAAAACTTGGTGACAAGAAATCCTTTAAAGCAATGCAGAGTAAATTGCTTTTAACACTGCTATTGGTCAGTTTAACCCTTTAATCGATTATCCCGAGTTAACATGGGCAAAAATTTCTGTGCGTTTACCGGCTATCCCGAGCCCCTTGGTAGGGGCAACTGCAATACATCAAGTTCAACCCCCAGAATTGACGGATTACCATGAAAACGCGATTTGGGAACTCACTTACAGAATGCTTAAGGTTGATTTAACTAATGCGAGCGTAAATCGAAAGAATTGAGAGATATTTTCACAAACAATGTTCAGAATCCTCTGCTTCAAGGAAGAAAAAGCTTTTTTACTACGTTTTATTTTTTTTATATTTATTCCAATTTAGATATTCATTGTTAAAAGCTATGTAATTATTACAATTTACAAGCAATGTATGTAAAACTTATTTTCACTTTTTCGATAAAATTAATTTTCAAATTATTAATATTTCTTAGTTTCTGTGAATAATATAATTTTTGCTTGGTTGTAAACTTGATAGTGTAAAAACATGTAAATATGTGACTTCGTGACAAGGTTAAAATATAAGGAATCTATAATATCTAATTTGTTCAAAAATATAAAATTTTAAGAAGTTAGAAAATTTTTATTAAAATTAAAATGGTTAAAATAAGTAATAAATTGGATTTTTTTTTTCTTTTTTTAACTTTATAAGCGAATATAGTATTTCAAACAATTCTACAAAGATTTTTTACAGTTTTATTATATTTAAATTTTATTAAAATTAGATTATATATTTTGTTTTGCGAATACTTAATCCTTGTGTTCTTTCAGGTTTTATTTAGTTTCCCATTATACCTCATTTTAATACAAAAAATGAATAATTTGTTAGTAGAATTATAATTTTAAAGGCTTATATATTTTCCTACATAATCGACAAAAATGGACAATCTTAATTTTTAAAAATAGGTTTTCATGTAAATAAAACAATAAAGCTTACATCATAATTCGTTGAACTTTAAAAAATATAGCATTACAAAATTAACTATTCTCTCATACTTGATTTTAAAATGAATGGTAAACTGTAATTAGTACACTTAAAATTTTCTTCAAAATGAAATTATTTTCATAGAAAAATAATATTTACGGAACTATTTCATAATATACATATACATTTATGAAAAACGTGGAAATAAGGTATTGGCATGATACATACATACAATTACTGAAGACATTTGTAAAATCATGTTTTAATTATACCTTAAAGGTTTATTATTTATTATAATTATATAACCAATTAAAAATATGAAAATGAAATGAGAGATATAAAACAGTCAAAATATAAATCTTAACGTGATGAAATTGCTTTCATTTCTATATCATAATATCTCGTGAATAATTTTTGTTTGGAGTCAAATATTCAGATTTAAAAAGAAATGTTTTAAAGCAATAATAATTTTCTAAAATGCAGAGAATTTTCTCCATTTTTTTAGGTGGATTCATTATTTTTTCTTCTATTGTCATTATTTTTTTCTGTGAAATGAAGATAATTTGTAAACTATCAGTCAAATTATAAAACTACTCAGACCCTATATTTTAGAATATAAATTTAATTTTTCAAATTTAGATAATATGTAAAATCCATTTTTACCAATCCAAATTGCATTTAAATTATGTTGACGCTTTATTGTTTAAGTGCAGAATTTTTCATGATAAATAAAATCTTTAAAATAAATCATGTGCATTATATTATTTGGGCACTTTCTTATTTAGTCCTACTCTAAATTTACTACTCCATTCATTTTCATTTTAAAGCACTTCTTGTCCAGTGAAGGGAAAATATTTAATGTAGAACTAATTTGAATATGAGAAAAATGTGATATTGTGTGATATATTCTAAGTTTGCATTCACAAAATCTTTCACCAAAAATTCAGTAACATACTATATATGATAACATACTATATACTCTGCAGTTTATTGTTAGTCAATTAAGTTAGCTTTTCATATTTTTTTAAATTATTAAAAATATGCAATTCTGTCGATATTCTTCAGTTTGTATGTATTAAAACAACAGAAACATTTCTTTTAACTATTTTGAAAATTATTTTAAAATTATTAAAAGTGAAAAGAAATCTGCAAAGAGTTCGTAGTTGAAGACAAATTTTGCCACTTTCTTGAAGGTATTAAATTTAATAACTTATAATATTAATAAACATATTGATGTTTGGATTGATTTTTTGGATTGAATTTTTTCAGTTCAAAATTGCGTTAGAATAACTAATAATATAAAATTTTCTACATTTCAGATTGAATTAATAATGCATTGTAAAAAAAAAACAGAATTTAAATATTTTCATTGAAAATTAAACTTTTATTGTATTTTCTCTAGACTTTTCAATTTAAAAGATAAAACAATTTTCATTTTTGCAAATTTTCAAAATTAATTTAATTCACGAAAAACTTTAAAAAATTACATTTTAGAACGAATCTATAAAACATATAGCTTCGAATTATGCTTTCATAAAAATATAGTTTTTATAATTTTATTGTAATATTATAATTATTTTTGGTAATCTCTAACAATAAAACTATAATATTTATAGCATAAAATTATATTTTTATAAAAATCATAATTTATACACCTTATAAAGAAATCTTGTAAGTATTTTTTGCTTATCAGTTTTTATCTAAATATTCTGCTAACGATAACAAAATTATTATTTCATCAATATCTCAAAATTATCTTAAGTTTTGGAATCAATAATACACTTACTCTTTTTACCTAGTTAGACTTTACAGAGCTTTCATCGAATGAAAGCTTTTAAAAAAGATAAGCCAAATTTTATTTAATATTTTTGGAAATGATAAATTTTTTGCAGACTTTAGAGATAAAATGTAAGTTTTTAAAACCAACCAAAATAAAATAATAATACTTCATTTGAGATTCAAACCTTGATTAATTGTATTGAAAAATATATGAACCACAGGGAATTTGATTTCAGCTTTTCAAATAATGACTATAAAATCATTTATCTTTAGCTAAATTGCCAAAATAAAAAAAATAAAAATAAAAAACTTACATCTCATGTATATCTTTAAATCTTCATCTGATACATCCTCTTCTTGATTATAAACATAATCATAATCTTCTCTTCCTTTACCTGTAAATTAAGAATAAAAATAATGAATTTTAAAATGTATATTGTGACGATGAAAATGAAACACATAAATGCCTAATCAGAAAATTATGTAAATTGTATGATAGACGCAGTCACCAAATTTTGCTGCATCAATGGTTATTGTACTTTTGGTAAATTGAGCATAATTATATTTAAAACAAAAATTTTGTAAAACTTCTTTGCCAGTAAGATTGAAATACCGCCATAAAAATTCTATATTTCTAATCCTGAAAAATGTTTTGATTTTGATAATCGGGAGCATACGTTATGAAAAAGATTACTATTTTCATTTATTGCTAAATTTCTATGTTTAAATTTTACACAGCATTTGTGAAAACACAACTAATTTGCCCAATAAAATATTTTAAAACGTATATTTTAAGTTGTAAGTTCACGAAATCGATACAGGTGAAATGCTTGTGAGCTAAACTATTATTTAAGAGTATTTGTATGTATAAAGTATTCCGTCAATACAATGTTTGAATTTTAAGTTTATATATGACAAATATAATATTTCCTGATTAAATAAATGAAAATACCTAACATTTGTGTTAACAGTAAATGCTTAAAAACATGTTAAATAATAATGAATCAAATTTGCATAAAAATTTTCAAATATTTAATAAATCAACGGAAAACGTAGAACAGATAAAGCGCAGATAAGCAACAGATAAATCAATCACAAACTTCTGCATAAATTTAAATAAACTGTAAATAATAACAGCCAAAATTGCACAAATTTATCTTTGTTTTATTTAATAACCTGACGTTTTATAGATTTTACTAACTAAAGAAAATTTTACACAATTTAAATGATTTTTTAAAAAAAATCTGAATCACGTTGTTTGAACAAATTCATGAATTAATTCAATTATATAGCTGTGTATGACAATTCTAAATTGATTACAATGTCTTTCAATTTAATTCGTCTATTTGTAATTTGATGAACTGAATGTTAATGAGGATTAATGGCTCATATAAATGCCATTAAATTATCTGTATATTAAGTTACAGTGTAAGGCAAAAATAAGTGTATCGTTCAAAAAAAGAAAATATATATATATATATAATAAAAAATAATTTAAATTAAAGTTTACCGTTACTTTTATTAATCATGATCAATTACTTCCTTACAAACTGACAGTAATTACTTTTCACTTGAGTTCTTCCACTGAATTTCTCAAAAATATGTATTAAACTTTTTTATAATCACTTTAATACGCCTCATGTCATGAGCCTTATGTTTATCTCCGAAATCGATTTTGAATTTAATAGTTTTACACAACTTTGTTATTGACACTTATGACATTCCTTATATATTTCTAAGCATATTTATATTCCATTTTTCATTAAATTTCAAAAATTTCAATTTTCATTGATGATTAAATTTAACCGTATTCTTTACCGAAATGAAAATTTCTAAATTTTTTGGTAAAATATCAATTTAATTTGTCATAAAGATCAAATATTGACAGAAATAATTTTTAAATGTCTCCTTATAAAGTGTTAGTAGAGTTGTACTGTGAAATTAATACATTTTTTCTTACGTTATTAGGTTATAAAATATTCAAGATTTTAATTACATGCTATTGAATATAAAATGAACCATGATCAAAGTTAACAATGCATTTAAAACATCCCTGGTTTTGTCTTCTTTATTAAATTGAATTAGGATTGAAGCTGGTGATAGATGCTACTGCTTAACAGTATGATATACTTGTATAACTCAAAGATATACGACTTTTGTAAAAAAGTTTTCAAATTAAAAAAAATAATATTAAATTACTAAAAATAAAGTGAAGAAAGATAATGAAATGTAAGTAATAATGTAAATATTTTTAAATATGTGTAAAATTTTAAAAGGTAATTACCTTATATTCAGAACATTCTGACTTTTGATGAAAATATAAATTACAAAAAAACTTTTTAGTATTGTTTGTAAAAAAAATTTTAAACATGAACTACACATATTATTTTTATTTCTCAATCAAGGAAATATTTTGGTATACCCATAGAGATAAAATGTATTAACTAACAAAGGATAAAACTTTATTCATGAGAATCATAGATATGGACTGATTTTGCTTTTATTAGTAATCATTGATCAAATTTCTTAAATGGACCAAAAAATGAATATTCCTTCAAATAATCCATTAAAATGGGTGATAAAATAAAAGCTTACACATGCAAATAAAAACATATAATTTAATCATACCATCCACCATCATTCTTTCCATTATGTTGACATAATGTATAAAAATTTAATAATGCATATTTACCAATGACTAGTAGAGTTGTGTTATATTCCACAACACCAAATCCATTTATGGCACGACATTGATATACACCAGTATCACTAAAAACTGTATCTTTAATTCTCAGACCTCCATTCGTCAGTATTTTCAGCCTGGAGTTAAAAATGTAGATTTTTTCTTTATACCATTCAAACATAAGTGAGCGACTGAAACGTACAGGACAATCAAGAACGATCGTTTGATGCGGTCTCACTTTGATCTCACGCCTTGTTTCATTGGCAATCAGCTGAGGTGGATCTAGAAGAATGATCATAGAATTAAAAGACTCAATTATTTCATCTTTATAATAGCTTTTAATAATAATTATTTAAATAATCCATCAAAAATTTAATAGTCTTAAACAAAAAAGTTATTAGGGTCGTTAAGGGTTGATAAATTTAGGAAGTAAACAATCATAATCTTGTTTACTTCATTGCATGTTTGCTATTAAACAAAATTAAACGATAAAGAAACCACAATTAATAGAATAAAAATATATTTATCACTCTTTTTACTTGTCTGCCATATAATTCGCACATATTACTCTTAATTATAATTAATTTTCTTCAACTGTGTTGAGAATTTATCAATCAATCTTTAACACATTTAATGTTTAAATATTTTTCATGTTTAAAAGAAAAAGAAGAATTGTGAGCTCTCAAGTATTCAAGAGATGATATTATATAAAACACCAAAAATGGTGTATATTCCTCTAGGAAAATATAAAAAATACTGTTTATATGAAACAAATTTAAGAATAAAATTGATAAACTATCATGTGTGTATGTATTATCAAAGTTGCATATTTTTAACTCACATGATTCATTGTTCTTCAAGATGCTCTTTCCAACATTAATTTATCTGAATCTACGGAAATTCATTCTTCTGTAAATGACGTTTATATCAATGCTGCTCATTATATTATATGATGTGGGGGAGTTACTTTGAAGCTTCCGAGTTATACTTACGAAGTGAGCATTTCATTCTCTTTCGAAATCTCTACGTAAATTATATACAATTTAAAGCTGCAGTTGATTTCAGAATATAAAATTAAAAACTATTTTATATTATATAAAATATCAATGAGGTATGACATTATCTCAATTTGATATAAACATTTATAATTTAGATATATACTCACACCATTGTCACAAATAGTATTACTTAATGTTTTAATAAAGCATTAAAATGCATACAGTATCGTTAACTTAATAAAATTGATGAAATAAATGTATAAGTTTTCTGATTAACCGAAATAATTTTTATTTAAAATTAAATATTAATCTATAACGAAATAGTTGTTTCTTTTAAAACAAATAGATCTCGAAATAAGACTGTATTATTACATGAAATAAACAATTCTTGTTTTAAATTCCTGACTTCAATTTAGAATAGTTTTGATATCTGCACGCATGGCTTCCGCAAAGTTCGCGAAAAAGGATTGAGAGAAACATGAAAACCATTAATTTTTCTGTAACCCTTGCCCCCCCCCTTTTACGTCTTTTTATATTTTAAGTGAAGGAATTTGGAGAACTCCCAGTACCCAGAATATATTATGCCTTCTTTAGTGTTTTTACTCAAGAACTAAGGCAGTTTTAGCAGACAGCAATCACATCAATATATTTTGTAACTAAGATATGACAAAAATTAAATTACATCAAGCTAATAACTCACTTAAAGTATTTTAAATTGATCAATTTATTAACTTTGTTCATAAGTTTAATTTACTAAATGAAAAGTTTTAAAAAATAAATATTCAATTTATTAGCTGTTTGAAGTAGTCGATTTAACAGATGTATGATTGAATTATTCTTATAAAAATAAATATTCAAATAATTGCAAACAAATCGAATATGTAACTTTTTTTTAAAATCTCTTAAACTATTAAAATGAACTGTGCAAGTTTTTATTATTTATTTCAATTAATATGAAATATGTAGAATAACAAATATTTTTACATCATTATAGAATTTAAAGATGATTAAATTCTAAAATCTATGAAATAAAGAAAAACATTTTTTGAGTATATATAATGGTTAACTGAATCAAATAAATAGTATATGCTGTTCCTATAAACTAATTTTAAAATATGTAAATAAATGAAAGTAATATTTTAGAAATGATACGGAAAATAAGGAAAATAATATCAAAATCTATCGACAATCTTTTGTTTGTTTTGAACTTTTAGAGGTTTATGAATTTTTACTAGCAAAAGTTTTCTGATATACTATCAAATTAATCAAAACCATTTTTCATATATATAATTATATATATATATATATATATATATATATATATATATATATATATAATATAAAGCAATAA
>JAPDSC010070786.1:1342608-1372399 GCA_026290005.1 Latrodectus geometricus
ATAAATGGTTGAAATCAATGCAATATGCTCTCTTATACAAGCCAATGAATGAATAACTTTGCTGTTATGATAAAGATTATGTCTTTTAACGGAAAAATTAAGCAATGTAATTTAATAATATAGTCGAAATTTAAAGAACAGTTAATTCGAATAAATATAATTGCGTTTTTTATTTTCTTACTTAATAATTTATAATCAAAGAAATTCAATGTTTATAAAAGCTCCAATTTATAAGTTGAATGATATAGTTGACTCCAGAAAAGCACATTATATATTATAAAATATTTAAAGCTTGTTATGGCAATTATTAATACAGCAACCTCATACTTTTCTTTGATTATTATTTTTTTTCTTTTCTCCATAATGGTACTAATTTCTTTATTCCTTGCTTTCTGAGAAATAGTAATTCCTTCATAAAATTAGAGAATTTAGAGGTTTTTATGAATGAATTAAAAAAAAACTAAATCTTCTTTCTAGATTAAAAAATAGTTTTATCGAAATTTTTCTCGCACTGAAGTAAACATTTATGAAACTTCATTTCTAAGCTTCATAAATGTTCTGGATTAAACTCTATCACACTAATAATAAAATATGTGTGGTAACACATATTTTAAAATAATATGACTTTGGAATTATATATTTCTTAAAACAATATATTTTGAGTATGTAGAATAACTTAATTCCATTTAAAATAAATTTAATAATTAGTTCATTTTAATTTGTTTAGTTGTTTATTTCAATATGTTAAGCACTTTGCAAAATTACTAGTATATCCATATATATTTCACTATTTGAATGAGTTATTAAAAATAAGATCATTGATTGCATTCATCGATAGCATCTTTCCAGCGCATGGAAAATTTATTTCTTCATAAAGTTATTAAATATAAAATATGAATTTGTCATTCCCCTTATCAGTATTGGTTCATATAATTAGATATAGATGGCAGCAGCTGCATAGATTAATATGCCAAAACCTCGAGACCGTTTTCCCAGGCACTATGCTATTGATTTTCTTTGATTCAAGAGATAAATATTTAATCTAAATTATTTTAAACGGATTTGATTAAATTTTTATTTACACAGGGACAAAATTAACGAATATACAAGAAAAATAATTTTTTAGTAAGTAAACACAATAAAATATCTATTTGTAAAGATCAAGATAATTTGTAACAATATGTTGTAAATTTATCGGGTTATCGATTTTCGAGAAATTCTGTCAAATCATTGTGTATACGTTCAGCAATGGATGCTTCGTGTAAAATTTTAAGCATGATTTAAAAAATAATGTAATAGTATTATAATCATCACAGATTGTGAAAAGATAATTACTTTTGATTACTTTATTTTAAATACTCATAATACTTTTCTTTCATTCTGTTTAAAACATTTTTAATTATTTTTTAGAAATCTTTTGAAATTTTACTTAAAAAATGATAAAGAAAATATTATGTTATACATTATGTATAAATGTAGTATATTTACTGCAATTTTACTTTCTGAATTAAATTTTTTGAGAAATTTTGAATAAATCTTTCAAACAAAATCAATAAATTTTCTCCAACGAAATTACTTAAAGCTATTCGTATTATATATAAAGTAAAAATCAATCAATAATTGTATAATTCCTCATTAAATGTTTCTTTATATTTCATTAGTGTATTTCATTAGTGGTGCCGCGTTAAACACATACCTTGTAACGTAAGTATATAGCTGTATTATGAACTTAAATAAATGACATTGAAAGATTAAACTGTAATTACTGGATGAAAATCTTAATAATTTATATAAACTTTTATAAAATTTATGTTGCGATATTTTTTATGCTAACTATTATAAAATGTTCTATAACTCTTACTTGATTAATGTTTGAAATTTTGTACTCATGTAGTCAATGATTTATTTTAGTACATTAATAACTGTCAATACTAATGTAGGCTTGTAAGCACTCACTTCCTTAGAGGAAACAGTTTTGACTAACTATGGATGATATAAGAAAATTAAGCATGTCAAATACATCTTAGTTATTAGAAATAATGACTCATTTTATAACTAACAAATTATTCATGCTATAGCTTAAATATATATTTTAGACCATCACTAAATATCTTTAAAAATTAGCTACATTATATATAAGACATTTATAATTCAAATAATAACAAAATATTTAAATGAAAATTAATAATTATACAATTCATCTTAATACTGAAGTGCCTACAGCAAAAAGAATTTCCCAAATTTAGTTATTAAAAATATTTTGTAAAGTGTGAAAAATAAAAAATTTTCATTAGGCTTCATAAGCTGTTGTAAAAGTTTTTATTTTAAAAAAAATTTTAAAAATATAACTTAGATCAATCTTTTGATCAATCAAATGAATCTTTTACATTTTTGCTACCTTACTAAGAAAAAAATCAATTTCTTTTAAATTGTTTTCAACATTTTTATCTTCTTCGCTTAATATAAAATTTATTACTTCCTGCTAGTTCTTTCCCATCTAAAATTTTTAGAATTATGACAAAGTAAATGAAGATATATGATACGAACGTATAGAAGGTTATTTCTTTAAATTTATTAAGCGAACATCTCTTATAATGGGCATTCATATGCATTTTCATTATTAGGGAAGATAAAATACGGGGTTATTAATAAGACAGTCGAAACAAAGAACTTCAAAATAGTTATCAAAATAACGAAAAACTTCTTTCAAATAAACACCCCCATGTAGAAATATAATTTCAATTTAAGACAGTGGACTCTCTCTGAACAAATATTTGGAAATAAACCAAACATAAAAAATTTAAAATTTTGTTAGTCAATGTAACCACACTTCATAATTTATCATTTAACAAATTTTAACATTAAGATGAGACACATTTTACTTTTATGTATACTTATATAAATCAATATATTTGATAAAAGAATTTTTTGAAGTGTGCACTTCAAAATTTTTAACTATTTCTTCTCATCATTGAAATGACATTTTTCAATCGAAACTACCATAAATGCCTTAAATGCCCCAAAATTAGAGCAGTTCATAGTAAATTTTTAAATGCTTAGAGTTTAAGAAAAATAGTAGGTATCTTTTTAGCGGCTTTCAATTGCTGTTTATAGGCTAAATTTAATATTCACTCAAAAAACTATTATATATATATATATATATATATATATATATATATATATATATATATTGTCCAAAAAATATTTATTTTTAGGTTAAAATTATTAGTTAGTGGAATTTTTTAAGGAAGAAGAAAATTCAATGCAATTTGAAATGTTAGATAATTTTGTATGACCTAAAATTTTATTCATTACCGAAGATTAAACACAATACAAATTAAATTTCTATGCTGATTAAAAAACAGCCTACAATTTTATTGACGAAATATAGAAATAACATGCAGTGCACTTCTGGTGCATCTTGTTTTATACATTTGCTTTGTTTATAAATTCATACTATTTGTTTTACTAAACGTATAATATAATATCAATAATTATAATTTCTTATATGTTAAATAAATTGTCACTGTCTGAACGATATCATTTTTAGACTGTTATATTGTTGTCTGATAGAGAAACTGTACTATAGAATACACATATTGATATATATGTAAATAATATATTCACAGCATATTTTACTTATTTTTTTTTTACTTTATATATATTTTAAAAATTTGAATACTTTGTGTAATGTTTTATTAATATCAATTTAAATATTTGATCTTTCTTCTTTAAAATTCTCATTTTGCAAACATTATAAATAAGTAACGATGATATGTAGATAGCGTACTTTCATCGAATTAATTCTAGTGGTAGTGTTTGAAATAATGAAATCCTTATCAATGTCTTGATTCCATTGAGCATGCGCAGAAGGGAGGGTGGGAGAAAATTAGCCATAGGAGGCCGGCGTCCTAAGAACAGCCGAAGGGCTTCAGGTTCACTCTCTGTCAAATTCACTCTCGAACGCAGATTGAAGCTAATAATAAAAAAATTAATTTTGTAATTTATTTTTCCTCTGTTTGTAGAGTAGAGATCAAGAACTTCACTAAAAAATATATTAATGTGCAAATAGTGTAAGCTTTCGGAAATGAATCTGCCTGCGGTTAATGGCTGATATATCATCATCATCATGAATATGACTAATATATATTTCTAGGCTGAAAATGTATTAGTAAAATTAATGCTATCTCTAAGTAAATAAGAGTTGGTAACTCAGAGATAAATGTTTTTGAGTATTTTGCTAGTATATATATATATATATATATATATATATATATATATACAATTAAGAACTTCTTAAAATGTTAACTGTATAAAATTGATTAAAAAATATTGCAGAAAAAGTGTTAGAAATTATTCCTACTTTTAAACTATAAAATGTGTTTGCACTATATACTCTATAATTAAATTAAATTATTAAGAGTTTTAAGCATCAATTGGGTAATCTTTGAATCCAACATTATCTGAGGCCTTGTATAGCTTTGAAGAATACACTGCATTGACATTGACATTGCATATGACACTACATTGAATGTAGCTCAAATCATTATAGGCACTTAATCTGCCAAGACGTATTAGTACGTTGAATGAGATAAAAGATCATAATATGATAAAAGTAGTTAAGATAAGGGGAAAATGAAAAATTTCACAATCTACTTGCTTAATTACAAAATTTTTAAATATACTTATCAAACTGTTTTTTTTTTCAAATTATATGAGCAGAAAGCTTTGAGTAAATGTTGATTTTATAATTCAAAATGTATGTATATAGAACTTTAAAAGCTGCAGTTTAAGTTAATAGATATCTTCTGGTAGAAAATAAATTTAATTACTGAAACCATATATTATTTTTTAGACTTTTTAAAGTAGAAAATATTTAAAGATAACTCTTGATATTTTAAATTTTGTAGAGACCACACGCAAGCAGATAATGCGGAACGTAATACAGTTTCATAAAAATTTAATATTTCATTTGAAAATCAAATCTTATTATGGGCTAAGTAGATTTTATAAATATAAATCAAAACTCTTTTATTATAAATTCAAAATAAAAAAAACCAACATGTCATGCATTTTCCAAACAATATTTTTTTAAGCTATGCATGACGAAACTATTTTACGAATTAAATTAAGAAATTCGCATTGAATGTAGAAGAATAAAGCTGTAATTCTAAAGAAATGTGTAAATATTTTTATTGCATCTCAAATATTATAACATAAAACTAGCAATCGAACGCAAAGAGATCCCATTTTTTTGCGTAAATCGGCTATATATTTTTGGAATATAGCTATGGAACAGTAAAGTTCATTTATGGTATTGTTTTGTTTGAAAATAGCTTTATATTAAACTTATTAAATGCTATCACGTGTAATAACTTACTTCAAATTACATTTAGTTCTTTCAGGTTTTCCTCGACTGAAATTTAAAACTTTTAAAGTCTAGTCTTAGATAATATTGATCGCAATTTAATATTTATATTAGAACTTAATTTTAAAAATTTTGATTTTGTATGCAATATTAATAATAATGTAAGAATTGTTTTTAAAATCAAAATCATTTTCTCTTGAAAATGTTAGTTCTTTATTCTAGATATTTGTAATATTTCTGTGACTTTTTGGTGAAAATAAACCTTCCATTCTAGAATATATAATAAGAATAAAGAAGTGACTGAATTTCTGATTTAAATTACTGAATTTCTGATTTAATTGATTTCCAATAGTATGAACATAGACTTAATAATAAATTTTTAGGAGATTATACAAACAATCATTTGTATCAATATAGGTTAACAAAAATTAAGTGTTTAAATAGTAATAGGTGGCAAATCTGAAAATACAAATTAAGTAATGAAATTTTTGAATTAAATATCAAATTCAATCAAGAACTTACGAGAATTTCTCTTAAAAATCCCATGATACGATTTTCAGTTTTCATATATCCCCTTCCTTAATTTCCCGTGTTTTTCGCTTGTTACTTAATTTCTTACATGTTCTTCACCAATGCAATTTGTCATATTATCCCGATAAAAGTTTGTATAATTTTTCTTGTAAATATTTAAGATAAAGCATCTTCATGAAAAGATTGAAGTCCTGATAATGTGTACTTTATAAATAGAGGTACTTTCTCAAGAGTAAATTATTGTTATTACAATTTAGTCGTAAGATTTTACTAGAAAAAAACATAAACTTTCATCAAAATGTCTGAATGGCTTCTCATACAAGGTAATCAAAGAAAAATCAAAAACTTTGCTGCACATATGAATTAATTTAAATTTGCAATTAGCTTTACTTATATTAAAATATTTTTTTTTTTTTTTGCTTTTTTCCTTCAAGATTAAAATAGAAATTTTATCCAGTTTTTATTACATTTTTTAATGTTATGACAGTATATTTCTAGAATATATTATCTTGTTAAAAATTATGCATGCAATTTTTTCATAAAATTTGCCAAGAATAGTTTGTATCAAACATGTATATTAATTTATTTAAACAATTTTTTCAGTTTATTAATTGATCAAAGATATTAAAACTTACTTATTATCATTTTAATAATACGATATAAGCTTCTTAGTTTAATTATCTTTAAATATATTTTCACAAGTTTTTTCCACATATACTGAACTTGAACACAACTTTTAAAAATACGTATCTCATTTTCATTGAATAAATTTCAACTAAACAGCTTTATTCTTTAAAATAAATGTTTATTAACTTACGGCTTGTCAGCACGCTATCCAAATAACTTGTCGCAAATATCAACAAGAACACAATGGTAAGAGACATCTTCATTCTTCATCATTTGTATACATCGACGTTAGCTGAAAAAGTCGTAAAATTTTAGTAATTAAAGTTAGAATGATTTTATAAACGAAGACATTCTAATGCATATATTTTCGAATCATAAGTTGATTGTTAATGAGTGAAACATTTATAAATTCATTTTCACGTGCTTTAGAGATATGCACTACTTCAAACATTTTGAGCGAAATATTTCACCTTAATAATAAGTGTAAAGTGAAGTGAATAGAGATAAATACACTACTGGCAATTAAAATTGCTACACCAAGAAGGCGACATGCTACAGACGTGAAATTTATACGAAAGGAAGAAGGTGCTGTGATATGCAAATGATTAGCTTTTCAGCGCATTCAGACAAAGCAGGCGCCAGAAGCGACACCTACATTGTGTTTAAATGAGGAAATTGTTCAGCTGGTTCCTCATACACAAATTGCATTTGAACGTTGTTGCCTGGTGAAAAGTTGTTGTGATGCCTCGTGTAAGAAGGAGAAATGCGTACCAGCACGTTTCTGACTTTGATAAAGGCCGAATTGTAGCATTTCGGGATTGCGGTTTATCTTATCGCAATATTGATGCTCGCGTCGGTCGAGATCCAATGACTGTTAGCAGAATATGTAATCGATGGGTTCAAGACGGTAATACGGAACGCCATGCGCGGGATCTCAACGGCCACCTATCACTAGTAGCCGAGAAGACAGGTATATTATCCGCATGGTCGTAATGGATCGTGCAACCACGTCACGAGCCGTGAGTCAAGAAACGGGGTCGTTTGGAAGAAAACAAGTGTCTGCACGAACAGTTCGACGACGTTTGCAGCAGCATGGACTCTCAACTTGGAGACCATGGCTGTGGCTTCCCTTGACGCTGCGTCATAGACAAGAGCGCCTTCAATGGTGTGATCAACGACGAACCTGGGCGCACGAACGGCGAGACGTCATCTTTTCAGATGAATCCAGGTTCTGTGTACAACGTCATGATGGTCGCATCCGTGTTTGGCGGCATCGTTATGAACGCACACTGGCAGCGTGCATTCGTCATCGTCATACTGGCCCATCACTTGGCGTGATGGTATGGGGTGCCATTGGATACACGTCTCGGTCACCTCTTGTTCGCATTGATGATGCTTCGACCCGTGGCTCTACCCTTTATTCGAGCCCTGCGAAACTGTATGCCCGACCGCATGTTTCCGGTATTGTACGGGCCTTCCTTGATACGGAGCATGTTCGGCTGTTGCCCTGGCCAGCACGTTCTCCAGATATTTCACCAATAGAAAACGTCTGGGCAGAGATTGCCGAGCGACTAGCTCGTCACCAAACGCCAGTCACTACGGTTGATGAACTGTGGCATCGTGTTGAAGCTGCATGGGCATGTGTACCTGTACATGCAATCCAATCTCTGTTTGACTCAATGCCCAGGCATATAACTGCTTTTTTTACTGCCAGAGGTGGTTGTTCTGGGTACTGATTTCTCAGGATCTATCCAGCCAAATTTTTTGAAAATTTAGTCACTTGTTATTTCTAGTATAATATATTTGTCCAATAAATATCATTTTGTTATCTGCATTTCTTCCTGGTGTAGCAATTTTAATGGCCAGTAGTGTATAAAGTAAATAGAAATTTTATTGTGAATTTCAATTAGATTTAAAATGAAGGACTTTTGTTCTTACTTAAAATGAAGGAGTTTTATTTTTATCAATAAGCATCGGTATTAAGTAAATTTCCTCAATTTACCTCTTTGTACTTCATTTAATTTCTTTGATTTACATTTGTTGAGAGAAATTTATTATTTCCCACACAAAAAGATCTACCTCCATTGATAAATAACAAATATAAGAAATCAATAAAACTTTCTTCATTTGGAGAAACAAAATCAGTTTTAGCATTTTTTTCTTGATATTAATATTGTTATTCGTTTTATTTTATTTCATTTTAATTTAATTCCAATAGATGCTTTACTTATAAACTCTCTGAAATCGAATTACATATGTTTATTTATTTTGTATCAAAGAGATTGAAGGATAAAAATTTCAAGAAAATAAGAGTCCATCTATTTTAGTCATATCATTGACAGTATAAGTTGAAAACCTATTATTGAAATTTTAAAAGAACTCTTTATATTTACTGATATAAATCTATGAAAATCTTCATATTATGAATAGTTCTAAAGTTAATATTAATTTAGGACTACATTAGATTTTTATAACTAAGTAGCATGTTAATCATTTAAAATTAAGAGATTACATTTAATAATTTAGTTCAACTTTTTAAGATAAGTTCTCTATTGTTAAGTTTAAACTTTTTTCTTAAAGTATAATGCACTACACTTACATCTAATAAAAGCTAAGAAGAAATACAGTATTAATGCATAAATATAAATACATAAACTTTTTTTATCAACAAATCAGCATTAATTATTTTTAAAAAATGGTATTTTTATTGTATAATAAAAGATATAAATATCTAAGTAAGAATTCTATTTTATAAAAATATGAAAACAAAAAATGCAAAAATTCATTCAAAGTTACACAATGTTGAAAACATTTTTTCATCAGTAATGTAGCTAAAACTCGACTCTGTTGATCAAAATTATTAAAAATTAGCTTCATGCTAAATTTATCTGAATAAAAGATATTTAATTACTTGAAATTCACTATAAATCAGCAAGAAAAATAAGCAAGTATACACACAAAAGGGAATTGTGAAGTCCATTTATAAGGCTTATGTACACTTGGCTCAAACTAAAATTAATGCTGATAATTCAAAACAAAGTAATTGTCAGTTTTCTGTCACTATATTAAAACTACCTCACTTCCCTCATTCGTTTCATTTTTTCTTTATTTTGAAGCAGTGAGAAAGAATGTAATGTTTCACCATTTGACTTGATTTATCTTTTTGTTAAGAATTTTTATACTAAAATGTATTTCATTAAAAAATGTTTCTGTTATGGATGTTTTTTTATCTCAGATGCTAATGAAATGACGAACTGAAAAATATGTAGGAAACTTTATTGTAATAAAGTTATTAAATATATGTTAATGTATATAAAATAATACAAATAAAAGTTGAATGAAAAATCAAAATAACAAAAATGCATTTAATTTATTAATTTATAGAAAATGCATGTTTTAATTTTATAAGAAACAGTACCGAGATAAAAATATTTTAATTTTATAATGGAAATATTTATAAATGGAACAATTTTTAAATGGACATTTTTCGAGTTCCTTAAGTATATATAAGAAATAATCCCAGATGCAGACTCTGAATTACTGAATCTAGTCAATTATAAAAAATTTCTTAGAATCCTGGTTGCCATTGTCTCTCATGAAGCACACGGCATTACAGTGATGTTAAATTGTGCATTTCAAAGCTGTACAATTCTTTAAATTAAACAAAAATTAATATTAAAAGACTTTCTTTTATCATTTTAAGGGACAGTTTAGTACTCCAATATTATTTTTACAAATTTTTGCTATAATAAACTTAAAAAATTTTTTGTAGATAATTTAAGTTCAGGGGGGAAGTGTATTATACAAATGAAAATTAAAATTGAAAGATTCACATAATTTCAAATTGGTAATCACAAGTTATGTTTGTAAACAGTTGGAGTCATGTCACTCTAAGAGTCCAATGAAAACAATGACTCCAATATCTTAGTTATATTAAAAATGTTTGCCGAGAAAATTGTTTTCCTCTTACATTGTTATGCATAGAATTAATTATTAAAGTAGTGGAGGAATATTTACTTCAACTTCTAGGATGTTACGATGGTGAACCAACATGACACAAAGGTGAAAAGTTATAGTAATTAATCTTAAGTAAATAATCTTATGTAAGTAATTTCAAGTAGCTGCTTAAGTTTAATTTGCATTTCCTGAGGACAATTAATAAGACAGCAGTCTTTTGTTATAAAATCAAAAGAAGTGGGGAAGAACTAGTGGAAGAGACATTAATTTCTTCACTTTTAATTACTGAAGTGACATATAATTTCAATAGACGGCACTAGTATATTCTCAGCTATTCTTTAGGCTCCGATTTTCAACAAAGCAAAATAGTCCCTTTTCAAAGCACACTTTCAGTAGCTAAGAAAATTTTATGGAGTAAATAAGAATGCTGTTCATTTTTTATACTTTTAGAAAAAAAGTTTTAAAAATAAGAGGAAAATTTTAATCCTCTAAATATGAATAAAAATTTAAAAGCCTTTAAAGGGCTCGGTAATAAATAAATAGCTATTTACTTAATGGATTCAATATTTTTTAATTTTAAAAATATGCTGAGTTGCACAATTAAGCTAACTTATATTCTAATTGAAAACATATTGAGATTGCAAAATAATCTCTGACGATAGTTAATTTAAAATTAGGAATTAAATTAAAATATTATGTGTCACATTTTAATCAAGTATATATCTAACTTAATCATTACATACATACTTTAATTCAGCATGACATTATAAATCAATCTTTACAAACAATTTTTCAAGCAGTCGTGAAATATATGATGAAGTACGTACATAATTTCAGTTAAATGTATTTCCTCTATAATGCCTTATTTTCTTTATTATTATTCAAACTTATTTTCTTACTTCAAAATTAGTATATATAAAGATGTTTCAACGTAAGGATTTTGAAAAATAACAATTCGTTGAGGTTTACCGCAGCGTAATTGTAGGACAGAAAACTTCAAAGGGCCAAATCCTAGATTTGAACCCGGCTGGCGTTAAGCAACATTGACATTTTATTTTTATAAATTTAATAAATTTTTAAATTTATCTTTGGGGGTTATTAAAAATTTTATAAGTAATACTGATTACTGATGTTGGATATTAATGTAAAATTTCATCGAATGTTTAAAAAATTGATAGTGTTAAGCTTTTATGTAGATATCTTATTTATGCTCGTATAACTTTCAAAATTTGAAGTCATCCACAAACTATAATTTTAAGGCGAAATTTAAATGAATAATAAACGCGTGACAAGGATGAATTAAAAAAAACACGAATTAATAATTTCCAGAAACAGAATGTACACAATATTTATTGTGAGCTTTCACCGCGTATTTTTTTCGCTTAGCTGTCTTCAATGTATGTAGCTATATAAGAATAGATTCAGTTTTTTCCAATCCACATTGCTTTAAATATGATAACCCGGAAGAATATAGCTGTCTCTCATCCTAACTAATCCTCTTTTACGAAGTAAAATACATTTTTTAGTTTTTATCAACAGAGCTTTTATCGAATTCCAAATTTTTCTATAAATCCATGGAACATGTTCTTAACGAATAAGAGACGATAAACCCTTACTCATGGAAAGCCATCTGAGATACAGGCTGAGAAATTCTTCTGAACAATTTCTGATTTCTTCTGATAATATCAACACATTCAAATATGTATGGTTTAATAGGTTTCCGAAATTAAACCGTTGTTACATTCGAAAGAAGGAATGAATCAAAATCCTCAGATACATTTCTGTACCAATTAAGTACAAGTTACTGACCTTTACTCAGCGTTTTGAAAATTTTATTAAAGTGGAATATTATTAATAAAATTCAAATGCGCTGGGATATTTAAACAGGTTCCCATAATACTTCAATTTTATTTGATAGCATGGTATGTATGTAGACATATAAAAATCACATAAATAATACACTTTAATTATTTTTAATGAATAAAAAGATTTATTTAATTTCGTTTATGTTTATGGAGCTATTTTGAAAAGCAAACCTGAAAAACCCTGAAAATAATAGCTTTCTTCAATATTTTTAACCTTGACCCAAAAAACAAGCATTTTGAAGACATTAAAATTAATCTTCTATTAATAAAAATTACAAATTAAGTGGTGAAAAAATACAATTTTTATTGCTTAATGTTTCCAACTATAAATATATGCATAAAGGGGGAATCCTTATTGCTGTCTAGTAAGAAATACAAATAATTTCTCAGTATGATTTATGATCTTATGTAAAAAAGAGTGTTTAAATGTATGCAAATGTATTTCATGTTTGTTGAGTATTTTCGCTTAGCAATCTTTTCTTTTAGCTTAAAATTGGTCAAAAAGTTCTAAGTATTGTTAATTTAAAATTACAAATTATGCTTACTAATTAATGCAAGTTGTTGGACTTGAGTGTTTTCAAACAAATATTTAAATTGTAATTGAGCATAACTCTGATAAAAATATGAAAATAATAGATGAAAGTCATGAGGAAATTTTTGATATATTAGTTTGAAAACTTTTAATTATACATTGTTAAGCATGCAGTATGTATTTCTCATAAGAATTAGAGATGACAGTGGTGTGGCTGATTAGCTCTCTCTCTTTAAATATAATCTTCAATTCAGCTTACGAGTTACACCACCATTCTTGGGTGTTATGTTATGATTATTTGAATTGCATTTTGAATATTAGTTCTCCGTCACAGGTTGTGACATCAGTATAGATATTTTAGAATTCACATTTGTGATAAATGCTCAGAAATTGCTCTTCTGCTGTAAATGTTTAATTTTTAAGGTGTCTCAAAGGTATAATTATTTATGCTATGGAATCTAGATGTTGATTGAATTCTGTGGTCATTTTGGTTTCAGCTTAATTTTAATATATTACACCAGCTACAGTAGCTCTCGATTTCTTTCCCTAATCTTTTCCTTTCATCCATAATTTCCTGTTTCGAACTTTCCTTTCAGCACTGCATATAAGTTGTCCTGTCTTTATTCTAGTTTCTCAAATTAGCCTAAATTTTATAATCTAGCCTCTCTTTGAAAGTCTGTGAGGTGTGACATTTTACGTTTTTTACTAAACTCCAGGCCATGTACAGCTTTGCTAAAGCAACTTAATACTACTTGATACAAATTTTTTATAAAAATATTGGTAGCTAGGATTAGTTTCATCCTTACAAAGCACTTAATTTAATTTTTTGACATGTTCTTTTATTATTTTTATAAGAATCTGTAGTTAATATTTAATATAGATATTACTTCAAACGAAAATAAATTATTTATAGCAAATCAGATGTGCAATAATTACAATTGTTTCTTATATAATTTCACTCATTACTGTTTTTTACATTACAGTTGTTATATTTCTTTGTTTTCTTAAAATATTACTAGAAAAATCTATACATACAAATAAAAAGTGATTCGTAAAGAATTAAATTATTATGAATAAATCAGTAAAAAATAAACACTTAAATAATAATAATATAAATTAATGCTCATATTTTGTATTTACAATGCATGAAGAGTAATATAATTTTTAACTACCTTCATTAAAATACCTATCTGCAAATAAATGAAAGGGTTATGGCAAACGAATATATTCGTTACTAAGAATTAATAAATGCATCAATCGATTGAGAGTTATCTCAATTGAGTGATAAATTTATAAGAAAATATGTAAATCAATGCACATAAATCATCAACTGAAGTATATATATTTTACTATAAAACTAAAAATAGTAAAGCGAATATTTATGTATTTTCTGCTCCCAATGATCAACTGATTTAAATTCTGAAATTGATGTTTGGTGAGATTGAACTCTCCATTGTTGATAAAACAGAAGAAAAGTATGATCTTCTAAATCATCTGGAGCAATATTTTGGTTAAGTGGTTATTAGATTTCGGATTTTATTTATTTTTTTCCTTTTGCAAGTAGAAATACATGCGAAGTTTACCTTAAAATTTCTCAAGAAAACTCCGTAGTAGATCACAAAATTTGCATACATATTTTTCTAAAATCAAATTGCGAAAACAATTTATCTAAAACAAATTTTACTGATAAATGCCTTTGTTAAACATAAAATAATTTTAATTAAAATACTCATTACAAAATAAATATCATATGTGTTCACAAAACGCACCTGTACAATTATTTAACTCTTTGCAATAACGAATGTATCTTGTTTTTGCTTAAAAGATGTGCCAAAATGTCACGTGAGTAGAAAGTACTGATAACAATGAAAGAGGCGGCTTCTGATCAGGTAAGAGTTGTCACATCGCTTCACAGTCGCGATATCAGACTATTTGATAAAGATTGTGGTCTACAAGAGTATTATAACCTACAGGTACCACAGGTTGAGTCAGTTTTATCACACAGGCTGTAAATTACGTTTCTTGATCTAGCAAGGGATGAGTGACAGGTGAAAAGATCTCCGCTAGAAAGATGCGCAGCTGTTACAACTAAGTCACGCAGCGATGTTGATGATGGTAGGTTAATGTGGCTTATAGAATCAACAATCACAGGTAAAGAAAGGGCATTGCCTAATAGCAAACTCAAATGCAATGAGTGGGCGTAAAGTGCTTGTTTGAATTAGACAAACGGATGAACTCGACTCATGATCCTACTCTTTATTACTCTTATGGCAGACAAGAATTAATCGAGAAAAAGCAAAAAGGTGTAAACTTAAAAGCTAACAGTGTTCTCAGTTAACAGATACGCAAATGTAAGTCAATAAACAATAAAATATTCGTGTTCGAAGAAAAGTACACGAAATTCGAAGTGACGTTTTTATATTTCGGAAGCAAAATTAAATGTTGAAATATAGTTTCTGATGACTCTGCTATTCTTATTATTAGTCCCTAATTCCCGTTTATTTTCTAACTTGTAAAAATAATTTAATATTTAAAGAACATTTTATTTTTACTAAAATTGCTTAGACAATAGATTTTTCAAATGTAAAGAGTTTTAAATTTTCATTAAGATCACAAAAAAAAAAACATTTTACAGATAATAGTAATAAATGTTGTGCGTCAACATGTTACATGCATTAAAATCTAAATAGATATATTGCACAAATATAAGTAAATAAAATTTATTTATATGTTTTACTGTGTGTGTGTGTGCATGTTTTAAATTTTAATTATATTGTTCAAATATAAGAAAAGAACATACACACATATCAATCACATATATATGATTCTTAAACATTTCATCACAATTTTATATTACAATATATTATCTCAACTTAGAGCTTTTTCTGTTGTACAATTTAATGTTATATTTCAAAATAAATGAAAACAAAATATTTAAAAATAATATCAGAAGATAAATTTTTTTTTTTTATTACCATGTAATCTGAATATTTTGCACTGTAAAATAAGAATCAGTAAACGTTAAAAAAATTGTTTAATTTAACAGAACAACGCTGAAATTTCAACTCATAATTATTCCACAAATGAATACTTTTTATAATGAACAACACTCTGCATAATTTTAGTGCAAAATTTAGATATGATCTAAATATTTATTTGTTGTGAGACATTTGACTTCGGTTGTTGAATCTCAACAGAGCACTAGATACTTTATAGATGTTGCTCTTCCAACACTAGCTTTCTATATTATATATATATATATATATATATATATATATATATATATATATATATAATGTAATTACGGAGCGCAATATATAGTCACAATAGGGTAAGAATAAAAGTTAAAATATATTTTATACACGATGCTTTTTATTTTACAGAATATTTCCATTGTTTTACGCTTCAAAAAATATCCATGTCTTAAACATAAAAATTACAGATCTTAAAGTTATAACATAGTTAAATAATTTAAAAAATTGGCAAACATAAAAGTTTGTAAAATTTTCTCTGTTAATTTGAATATTAACTGCAAAAAAAGAAGTCTCATTACATGATACAAAATGTGTTTAATATCAAATTGTATCACTTATTGAAGTTAAACAGGTCTTAATTCAGTAAGAGTATACCATATCACTTTCAGTCCGTCAAAATTGAAAACAGCGTTAAGTTTCCAAATCCAAAGATATTTGGATTTAGTGAAGCTTAGACAGAAATGAGAGAAATTACGTGGAGCGCCCAGTAGCCAGCTACGGAGCTAAGGGAGAGTTGAGACTCATTGCTGTAACAGTAAAAGTTAAGACACCGCTGTGCATCAATTTTTAGCTTTTAAACATTTGTACAGTTTCTTAAACACAAATATATTTTTTTAATTCCTAAATGTTTTCCCTTTCCTTTATGTTTATCAGTTTAATAGGATATTTATTATTTCATTTGTAATTTTTTCACTTCATCATATTTAATATTATATTACAAATAGCTTGATTGAAATATTTTTAAATTTTATGATTGTATTTGTAAGTATTATTATGTATCATATTATATCAAATATAGATGATTTTAAATGAGTTAAAATTAAAATTTAGAATTGTTTATATTTAATTTAAATTCATAAAATAAGACAATGAAAATTTTAATGATGAAATAAAATACTGATAATGTAATAAAATAATGATAAGGAAACATATAACACTGAATAAAGGTAAAACTTAGTCTTTTAGTTAAAAAATGCTTACAATAATTTTGTTTACTAATGAGAAAGTTATTACTTAAACGTATTGTTTCAGAAAAAATAAAAATTTCATGCCCACTAGCATCAAAAGAAAGAATTAATTTAGTTACAAGTTGTAAATACTTATTTCAAAGTTATTTTGTCAATATAGCTGAATACAATATAATAATAAAATTTTATTTACCTTATTAGATATAAAAAAAAATTTGGCAAACAATTAACAAGTACTATTTATTCTACTAATCATTAAATTTGGTTGTTCTATAAATTACGTTTACATGTATTAGCTGTGCTTCATAACCACATTAAATCCATTACATGATTACGAAAATTATTATCCATATTCATTAAGATAATTATCATTAAATGAGGCTTTAGTTCATCTCTTAACAGTTTTTTTGATTTTAAATAACATTTCACTTAATTTTTTTCCTAAAATTGAAAAAGAAAAGTTACATATGAGCGATATTCTTCCTTATTTAAGCGTTAATTATTTTTCCAAAATTCAATATAAATATAAGTTTAAAATAGTTTGAACTCAATGTTTCTCTAAATATTAATAGTCATTTAGATTACAATTTATTAATTTTTTACAGTGTTTAAGGAACACGATTTTAATTTAACGTAAGCATTAAAAAATTTTGCTCTTACCCCTCTCTTCCACCTCATTTCTTTTTGAATAGAAAATAGTTTTTGATACAAAAATAACTTGTTTGTTGCTAGAGAAAACTTCAGCTCAAAAATCATTATTTTATCAAAATTTAATTTTCAATTTTAAATAGACAAAGGAATTTTTGTGCAATCATTTTACGAAAAAAGGAATCAGTACAATTTTCACAAAAAAATCTTAAAGATATATATTATTTGCTAACCTTAAAAAGATTAAAGTAATTTACGTAACGAAAATTCGAGATTGATTATTTTTTAAGTGAAAATCTATGCATGAAAGGTTTTACTTGATGGATTTATTTACTAGTAATGGGATTTTTAACAGCTAATATCTGCTTAGAAACATTTTAGCCGGTTATAAACCTTCAGTTTTTTTAAATGATAAAAGTGTAAGGCAATTTAAGGAAAACACTTTCCCTTATGCCTTCCTAAAGTCCGCTTATTACAAATAAATAAAAAGAAGAAAAGATATTTAATCTTAAAACTATATATTAAAAAATAAACAGGGAGGTATATTTTGCTTTCTAAATTTTCCAATGAAACCTTAAATTTATTAATTTATTCTATAAAATATAGTATATTATTATTTCAAATATATATATATATATATATATATATATATATATACTCAATAAAAAAATTTTTGAAAAGTTTTATTTCAGCTTTCTAGAAAGTCTCAAATTCTTTTGAGATTAATGAAAGTGAGACAATTTGAATAGAGACACTTTCACATACGTGGAAAATCTGTCTCTGTGATACAAATAATTTAAAATAAAAGGTACAGAAACTTAAGATACTTTTATTAATAAATATGAAGCAAGTAGTTGTGTTTTCTAAATGTTTTATGAAATTTAAATATTTCTCAAAGAATAGCTATATAATGTATACGGAAAGTTATTATTATTTTGAATATAAAATGAAATATTTAGTACAAAATTTATAATTTATTTTAAAAATTATTTTACAAAGTTGTTAATTGCAAATTCTTTCATTATAATAAAATTGTAATAATAAAATCATGATGCGAATCATTTATTTGTTAAAATTCATATATTTATAAAAAGTTTAAATCAATTTTTGTTGAAAAGGCGTTTCCAAGTATAAATATTACATTCGCTTATAAATAAAACAAGATATATCTAAATTAAATAACTGCACCCGTAAGCAGTTCAGGGTCAATCAACAGCTGTCGGAAGAGAATGTCAAAACGTGAAGGACTGCTTTACCTGACTGAAGCTTGTAACTAAATTCCTCTTGTGTTAATCGAGCTACAGTACTGTCAGATCCGACCACGTGCAAGTCGTGTGGGCAGGATGGGAAAAGATATGCTTCATTCGGCTTCAAAAGCCAAGATGAAACTGAAAAACTTTTTTATCGCAGGTGCCTGCCTCAGCAATGTTCCGCCAATCAGGACTGAGCAAGTCGAAACCAAGCAGGGGGGACGAAAACTTTGTTTCTCAAGTCTTCATCTCATCTGTCCTGATGGATTTTGTTTTCGTATATCTATTTTATTTTTCATACCCGCTGGATGAACTGCTCTCCAATTACAGATAACGAGAATCAAGTAGTTGATCAGTCGGCAACACGCGGACCAAAAAATAGCAAAAGCAACAATTGTATAAATATATTCAGATTAATAAAAATACAACAACATGACGAAAAGTTATGTCAGTTTCGGTTTTTTTTCACCAGAACTCATAAATATTTGATGAATAAAGATGATTGATACTAAGATATCTTTCTATTTTTTCTTTATTTTATATTTTCAATTTATCTTATGGATTTTTTTTATTTTCATTTCAAAATGCTTCAGGATTAGATTGCATGTTTTTGATTAATTGACATGTTCGGCTGCTGACCTGAAAGAACTTTTTCATTGAACAATGCTTTACTTAATTTAGAATAAAAATTGTTTCAAACAGTGATGTATTTTTTACCAAAAAATGGAAATTGTATTCTAAAAAACATATAACAGAAAATTAAGTTGAGAAAAATTTAGCGCTATCAATAACTTCAATATCATCAAAATAGACATTGCTAATTAAGATTATCCTATTAAATGTGAAATTTGTCATTCCATCTCTAAATTATTTCAGTTCTTCAGTATTTTTACAGCGTTTTAATTCTAAGCAACAATTAATGCTTATTGATTAGTATCAATTTTAAGATTTGATAGAATAGAAAAATGTCACAAGCATGAAACTGACTTGGTGTATTTTAAATAATTCATATCCTTCGATTTTCTCTAATACAATTTTAACACAAAACTATATGAAAATGAGTGGGCATTTTTATAGATATCAATAATGTATTTTTCATAACATCTGTTGGTTCTAATGTGTTATACTTATTAAAGTTAATGTTCTTAAATTAGAACTTATGAATAAAACTGGAATTTTTAAAATAATTGCATACCGTTTTGATACATTGCTCTTTTATGTTGAATTTAAAACTATATTTGTTCAGCATGTCTGTTCACATAATAAGTAAAATAAATACGACTATACTACCTTAAATTTATCACCGATAACTGATCAATATGTAGTAACGATATAGAAAACATTTTCACATAAATGCGTTCCTGTATTTTACTGCCAGAAATACAAATTAAACAATAAATTCAACTGTGATTCGTGCCAATCTAAATTAAAATCAAAACACATTATTTCAGTAATTCCAAAAGTGGTTTTCTTAAAGAAAAACATTAAGATAATATGCTTTCAAAATTTTTAAGTACACAAATACTAAGAGCTTTAATTATATTTTTATATCTCTCTAGAATTAAGTTATTCTGTTAATTAGAATGAAAAATTAATATAATAGATGTATTTTATAGTTTTTCGTTTATTTTTGGTTCATTATACATCCTAAAACCCTTATTTTAAAAGAGAATTTTAAATAAAAGAAGAAAATCAGCATTTCTTTAAGCCATAAATAAACTTTCATTCTTCTTTAAAGCTATGCTACAAATGTTATTATTTAAAGTTATTTTCAAAGAATATGCTGCTTCATAAATTTTAATTATGTTATTTTTTAAAATGTGTTTTTCTGAAGATACACTATTGTTTCAAAAATCTAATACGAAACTATTCATTCTTCAATAAATTGAAAACGCCATTTCTGTGGAATGCAACAGTTTAAGTAAAAAATTACAAATATTTTTAAATTACTATTCAGTATTCGATAAATAAGGAATACAACCATTAGAAACAAAACTTAATTTTCTTCTGAATGTTCTGATATTTTTTAATGTTACTATACACTGTGTGTCAAATGATTAAATGTTGATACATCTTCAAAAGTTGCATATTCACCCATATTTTCACATTCTTATGCCTTCGCGATTCTCATTCATTATTAATATTTATTCAAGAAAAATTCAGGTGACTTTTTTTTTTATTTGTTTGTAATTTTTGAAAATGCAACTAACACTTCTGTTTACTTACATAAAAGCTTTACCTTTCTTAAATATTTTAAATATATAACTCTAAACATATATGATTTAATATTGTTAAAAGTATGTTATGTAACTTTCATAACATATTTGTAGATCATTTTTGACACAAAAACTACTCATTAGAATCTTTAATGTAAAATATAATAAATTGAATGAGTTTTACAACATAACATTAAGCTGAAGTGCAGCAAAACCTACTTTAACTTACTTTTTGACTTTGAATAATTCGTAATAACGGTTATCAGAGATTGTTTTTGACAAAAATATAAATTACATAACCTTTTTCCCAGGAAATATTAGACATATTTTCTATAAAAAACAATCAATTCATCAAAAAATATAAAAATAAATAGTAACAATACATGAATAATGCAAAGTATTAAGTAATAATAAATAACTTGCAAGCTATCTAAGATTTAAGAGCCGTCGTTTAAAACTCACTTTCACAAAAATGTCAAAATATTGTGTTATCTAAGAAACAGATGCAATATAACTCGATCATCAGTAATTGTTCTGTTCAAAATTATGTTTTCTTAAATTAGTTTGCAATGAAATATGATGCATAAAATTTTTAAGTTTTCCTGTTTAAAGTACAAATTGTCATGGCGTTTCTTACAATTACGAAACCTGAACTACAATTTACCTACCTTGAAGTACAATTTACCTACCTCATATTAGAAGTTTCTTATTTTGAAATCTCTAGTGAAATTCTGAAAAATATAATGAAGAGCTTAAGCAATATTTTAAAAGATGAATTCCACAAAAAGTTCAAGAATCTAAATGAGCAATTTAGGGAGATTATTAAATTAAAAATTTTATTCTTAAAACTATTTCCTTCAAGAAATTTAGTTCTGAAATTTTGTAAGCAAAATGAAAGTACATTTAAAAAAATAGATTTCAAAGAATTTATGAAAGTTATGTGTTTAATCTTTTTTAATCTATTTATTTAAATGCTTCTATTATTTTTTCTTTGGTATTTTAAAACAAAAATCCACAATATTTGCTGATCAATATAAGTTTATAGAAAATATAGAAGATTACTTGAAAAGAAATGAGAAAACAATATATAGATTTGACAAAAAGTAAAGCAAATACAAAAAATCGATTATTTTTCGATGCAATTTTTATAATTTCATTTTAAAAAGGAAATCATGATTGATTTAATTCAGAAAATGCTTTATATGGGCAACATTAATTCATTTATTCATCAAATATTGCTTAGAATTGAAATGTTGAATTAATTATCCAGAATATCTAATTTATTACATTTAATTTTCTCATAACTGTTGAAAAAAATGAATAATAAATCATATTTTATTTAAATCATTCAGATAAATTATTTAAACTTTATTATTATAAATTAGTATAAAAATTAATTTTGATTTCTCAAATATTTCATATCTTCAATGAGTGTCTAAAACCTTCCTGTTGATGAATTAATATCAATTTTATTAAAGTAATTTGATATAGATATTCAATACCTGTTGTCTCTAAAGTACCGTCAATTAGGTTTACCTACTCCATCTTGATTGTCTAAATTCAAATTTTGATAGAAAACAAGGATTGTTGATAAGAAACTACACAATTCTCGTAGTATTTTTTATACATTTAATAGACTCTAGAATTTATTTTTTAATCATTTATATCTTAAATTATTTTTTTCAAAAAGTATATCTGTTTCTCTTGTAATAACAAACAGACTAACAGATCTAAGTAAAAAATTCCATTATTAATTGAATCATCTTTTTATTTTATTCACAGTTTGTTAATATTATTTAAGTAATATTAACTATAATATTAATTAGTTTGTGAACCTTTTTTTTAATTAGTGCAAGCTTTTAGCAGATAAATTTATTTCTATTATAAGCCAAGATTTATTCCTAAAAATTTCTTTAGTGCTCAAAATTACAGAACTTTTCTCAAGAAAATAAAAAAAAATGTCACTTGCCCGTTAGCAATATTGCTTAAGATATTAACTATTCTATTAAATTACGCTAACAAAGTTATGCTAAGAAAAAAAGAGCCCAAACGTTTTTAATGATTTAACTCCTTAATTTATGCCTCATTTTTATTTATAATGTATGTGACAAAATTTTTATGGCTTTCGGCTTTTTCTTATAAAAAATTTTCAGTAAACTTTCCAAAGATATTGATAACAGAAGAGGTCAATACTTACAGCTGTTCCCAAAGGAAAAATGAAAAATCCCCTTCTGCATAATCTTACTATATCAAAAAATAAATTTTTGTGAAAATTGTCATATAAAAGTATCTAATAATAAAGAGGTGAATTATTATTTATAATTTTTTTCTGTTTCATTAAACACAAGTTTTATTTTTCACTTAGAATTTCGTAGAATATCACAATAAAAAGCGAAATTCATTTTCCTGAGTGACATTTTAATAAACAGATATTTATTTATTTATTAATACACAATATTGTGATATTTAATTGCAAGTCTTTCTACGAATTGCAACCTAAATTTGTAAATATTTTAGCATACTTTAGCTACTTGTTAAACAATATTATTATTTAAATTCCAAGAATGGACATTTTAACAGAATTTTGATCATTCGTTTCATACCAGAAATAATACGTAATTTTAATGTTTGATTTGTCATCTGCAACATCTTAAATAAATAAATTACTTGAAAACCCTAGTTATACTTAATTTTATTGCTTATAAGTCTTTAAGTTGGTTGTCACTCAACGGAGAGCACATGAGGGCTAATTAGACCACGACATATATCTTAAAGTGAATCACTGCAAACATCCAAACCCAAGATTCGAACACATAAACTGTTGATAAGCAGGTGAGAGCTTTAACTTCTTGCTTACAAGATAGGACAGCAGTCATCATTATTTAAACAGCTAATGAAAAATATTATTATTTACATTAATAAGTAATTTATAAAAAATGTATTTGGAGGAGAAAACAGAGATATCTAAAGAAAATTTTTTAATGAAAAGCATTTAATTTCTTTTGATATGAAATGCATCAAATTCACTCTAGAATTAATTAAAGCGATATATTAATAAAACTCTTTATACTTTATTAAGATGACTCGTTGTGCAGTTCTCAGAAGACATGCCGATGAAAACTTTTATGCAGAAAGATTTGCACAGAAGTAAAAAACCAATTTCAGTTTTTATACAAAATTAATCCAATTAATTTAAATGTGGTTAATTTACATGCACACGAGTAGCCGCTATTTTCCATAATTCCTATTTATTCTTTAGTTGATATAAAACCATAACAGAATGAAATGTCTTAATTTGAGAATATGTAGGGAAATGTATTTAAAACTTAGCGCTATTTAAATTGAGAGAACTTGTACGAGATATATCTTTCCTCTCTCTATATATTTGGTTCTTTGCATAAAACAAAACTTCAGCTATTACAAACAGTGTTGATTCTGAAAAGCTTTAATTAAATTCTCATTGTTTTTATTTATTTATTTTTTATTTATTTATTTTATTTTATTTTATTTTATTTTTTTTTGCTATAATAAAATCATAAAAAATAAGAATTTTTAAAGTTATATATTTGCTTTGAATTGCATAAAAATAAACTTAATGAAGAATCACATTATCCAAAATTTATATAATAAGTAAATTAAACGTTAAAAATATCGTGACGTATTACCATCATCTGGAGCAAATGAATTTCCATGATTCATTCTAAAAGATCAAAACATTCTGATTTCTTAATAACTTCATTTCTTTTAACTAACATTTCTTATTATTTTTAAATTCCGAAATATAAAAAATTATATTGTTACTTTAAGAGATAAATACAAGTAATTAACATAATGTAATTTTTAACATATATATCAAAAGTATTTGTAAAAGTTTTCATATTAAATAACTATCAAAGTAGAATTTATCGGTCTTCAGTATAAACATTACAAACTTTTTATATGGTTAAATGAGAACATTTGTGCTAACTATATTTCTTTCAAGGATTTTACTCCAATAATACAGCCTATCAAACAACAAAGTCTATGTACATTATGCACAAAATGTATTTAAGTCAATTCTGATAAAATGTTAACTTCGGGACCAGAATTAGTCAATTGTTAACTAATTCTGGTCCCGAATTTATGTTTATCGTCTCTTTTACCTAGTTTATTGAATTTCAAGTCATCAAAATCTAAAAGATTGTTTCACTTAATTTTATATTCCGCATTAAGTAAGATGACATTTATCTCAATATTAAAATATTAAACCACATTATGCTAAAAATGTTACATTAATTTAAAGAATAAAATCTTTTGATAATATAGGAAAAAGAGAGAAGAGTTTTTAAATTATTATAATAATTCAGTGAAATGAAAAAAAAAGTTTTTATTATCAACTGAGAATAATGATTTATTTAAAAGTTTACACATACTTCGGATAAAATAGCTATATTTTATGAAGTAAATATTTTCATTGCCTTTAATAAAATGATCAGGCATTCATTTTGTATTTAAATATGCATGCGCACACACTTAAATAAAATATTATTCACCATTCAAGCCTGTATTTCTACTTTCTCTTTTTAAATATTTATAAATTTTAAATATTTTTATGGATAAGTTTAAATTTACAACAAAGATAAGTACTCTTCTGTCATGGTTTGTTATATGATATTCACTAACTTATAAACAAGTATCCTAGCCGTAATTTTTATAATGCAAAATAAAAATAAAATCTTCGAAATATAAATTAAAATCCTTTTGTATGAATAACCCAGAAGCAAAATAGAATAAACTGCTTGTTATGGTTTAGTGTCCCTTTAACTTAAAAACTCTCAGTATTCAAAAATATTAAATTACTTGAATCAAAATTAATCAGTTTAAATATGTTGGTGTACAAAGTTAAGTTCTTCTACTTAAACATTAAGACATTCAACTTAAGATTTTCAATTTATGGAAAATGTAACTAAAATAAGCAGAGAATGTTATTAAATTTTTCTATGTTTCCATCATTTCTTTTGTTATGCCGTGGTATTTATATTTAAATACTAACTACCACTGAAAGTAATTTCTTATATCAGAATATTTTATATTTTGAATAAGCTGTCTTCACGTGAGATATTTTAATGTGTAATCCAGTCATTAGAAAAAGTTGAAAGTTATCTCCCTTTTTTACTATTAGCCTTCTTAAAACAAGTAGAATAATTGTTTTTGAGTTCAAGTGAATTATTTTATCAGATACTGGTTTCAATCATAGAAATACTTTTCACAGATTTATAAAAGTTTGTTTTTATTTAGTAACAGACATAAATATTTTGTACTATTTGGTGACCTTTCTTGCCTGCCTAATTTAAGAAAATCACTTTATATATCAATCAGACAAAGTAATAAAATTTCATCGCTTTCAGTATATTTAAAGAATCAAACTGAATTGACAGAATTACAAATTACTGAAAAGAGAAAAATATTAAATTAACTACTTAAAAGACTAAAATATAAAATTTAAAACTAAAATAGCAAACATTACATATTGTATAAAACTATATTTCAATAATGTTTCGCGCTACACTAACTGTTAGTTTGGGGGTCAAAAGTTCAATTATCCTTCATATTATATCACATCAATAGTGTGATCAAAGACGGATCTAAAAGCAGGAATGCTTTCAAACAAATGATCTGCATGCATGTTTAACGTCACACAAAAACAGATGCATTCAATATTGGATATACATCTCCCTTTTCTCTTGATGGTAGTTAGAACACCAGTATTTTTGGGATATTTTTTTTGATACAGAAATTGTTAATCGGCTGCCATGACCAGGATATTCTCCAGACCTTTCACCAAAAGAAAACATCTGTTCAGTGGTTCTGAGTGACTACCTCTTCACTTTAAACCAGTCACTAGGATCAATAAAAATTGACGTCATGTTGAAGTTGCTTTTTCAACTCCATTTATACGTTCCATCCACTCTTTGTTTGACTTAATGCCTAGGCGTATAAAAGATATTATTGGAGATAGATATTGCAGTCTGTTCTGGGTACTGATTTCACGGTATGTATGCTTTCAAATTTCTGCAAATTTAATCCGTTGTCATTTCTACGACAATATATTTATCCAGCTAATACCATTTTATATCTTAATCTTTGTTCATTCTCTATAAACGTATTTATAGTAACTTTTATTATTTTTAGTCAAATTAGTTTATAATGGAGTTCTATTATAATTATGTTTATACAATGATATATTTTAACTATATTTAAGATAGCTCAAGAATCATATTTTATATATAATAGAATTTTATCTATGTTAAGTATATTTTCAACTATGTATTTTGGTAATCTGAATGTGTAAAAAAAATTCAACAAATTATGATACAAAGTTATAAGCAATATATGAAAATATTCAAAATTAAAAGATAATTTTGAATAATAAATTGTAAAAACTTCATTGTTTTTCATAATAAATTATTTTATGGAAAGCTAAAATTCGCTGCACAATTTTTAAAACTTTTAGAAAGTAAAAAATAGATGATATATTTAAGACAAACAGTACATAAATATTTTCATTTGTTCCAGTCATTTATTTACGTTGGGAGTTTTTTGCTTTTTATTTTGCAAAGTGAGTACCCACTCACTGAAAAAGTATAAAACTTATAATTTCTATCACTCTCAATTTTTGAGTAAATTTCAACTTCCAATCATTTCTCAAAAATGTAAGGAATCGAATGAAACATTTTATTAAACAACGTGTATTTAGTATCTTATCATATTTAAATTAGTCTATAAAGGTCAGTTTGGGTTCCAAGACAACTTGTACTTAAAAGATAAATTCAAAAATTAAGAATTTGTAAAAAATTTGCTCTATTATGTGCTTTCTCACCTATTAATCGTAGAAACGCATTTCCAATTAAATTGCTTCAAATATGATAAATGTTTAACTTAATTCTATATAAGAATATTTAAATGAGTTAAGTCGTCGTATATTGATATTCAATAACTTTTCTTCATGCATTCTTTTTTCATGTATATTCATTCGGATTTCTTGAAGATTTCTTAAGTTTCATAGTCTATTTAAATTTTCAGTGAGAAAAATGCTAATTTCTATGAGTTTTCAATTAGTTTTATAAGTGAATATTTATAGTTGAAATATAATAAAATCATAAAATATATAATAATATTAATTTTTTAAACTCAAATAAAATTCCCCTAAAATCAAAATCTATTCTTTTACATTTTCATATATTTTTACTACCTAAATAATTTTATCATCTATGAGATTGGTTTAGACGAGCGTAAATATTTTACAGACAACTTCATAATTTTATAAATAACATGACATTTTAGTAACTTTAACCATTAGTTTTTGAATGAATGGAATGTGATCAATTTGAGAAATATATAAAACAATGATAACACAGTTAAAATTTTAACATCAAACTAAGTTCGATTTTAACTAAAGGTGGATATTGTTAGTGTAATATTATATTATTATTAAAAATATATAACTAATTTAAAATAGCACCTTTATATTTTATATTGTAGATTTAATAATTAATACACTCATGTTCAAAAGGTGACTTCAGAAGAAATAGTCGGATCACTATGAAACTTATTAGATAAATACCTCACATGAAGCTTTAAAATTGATTATTATGATGAAAAAGTTATTCAAATATTCACACGATTGCCGGCCGATGACTGAGTAGTTAGGGTTCCTGACTCTTAGGCTGTTGGTTCCGGAATCGTATCCCGGTTCAGGAATGGGTGTCTTCTTTCTCTTTCGTTCTCTGTGTTTTTTGTCCTTTTTTCTGAGATGATGGATGAACATGGCCCCCTCTATAAACGGGTTTGTGGTGGTGTGACGTGGGTAATGCTACTCGCCTCCGTGACATTGTTCACAGATGCTCATCGGGTAACGGCATGAGTAGCAATTACCGACCTTGTTGTGGCAAAGGATCAATCACCCAGTGCTCACCATTGGAAAAAAATATTCAAAGAATTTAAATGCTTGAAATTCAATTCACAATTGCCATATAAAGTGGTTTTTGAACTGTCAGTTGAGTGGTTTTTCGTTACAACAATGTAATTTTTGCACGATGAGAAATAGCTAAGCTTAATGATGCCATCAAGATGGACTCGAAGGCCCTCTAATCATATGAAAAAGATAGCGTAAGAGAGTTAGACATACTAACACATTACTTGCTATCTTGGTTGCTCTGACTAAACTATTCGATAATGTTGATGTAATCGGAGTGTATTGATACATCCCCGGAACATGTTGACTTTGGGTGAATTAGACTAGCTAACATAATTGTTTCAGCTTTGATGCCGCATAGTTAACAGTCTAACTACCTAAGGATGTTACACATTATTTTAATGTCCCCATGAAATTGCCTTCTGGAAGTATTTTCATGGATAACGCACGGTATTCATGTATAGCAAGAGAGGAAACGAGGAAAATTTTCAAGCATCCACTGTTACAGACTTACCTGCAGTAGGCAGAAACGTAACATCCTTCTCTCGTTGTTCACCAGTAACTGGGATCGAGCCCGGTATTTTTCATTCTGAGGTGAGCTGTTCACCGATAAACATCAAC
>JAPDSC010070786.1:1377399-1440815 GCA_026290005.1 Latrodectus geometricus
AAAGTTTTTTCTTGGTTCACCTTTTTTTAACAAAATTTTTGTTTGTTTAGTTAGGAATAAAAAATTTATGCAGCGTATTTATTTGTGTTTATCCTACATTATATTTAAATTTAATTATATTAAATATTTTTAATTATTACCTAATTCTGAAAAAATAATTCAGAGACTAAACAAAAAATTATGGGCATTTTAATTATTTCAAGATTTACTCCTGAATTGTTAGAAAACAAAGAATTACTTTTAAAAAAATCCCCTGTAAAAAAAATTAATTTTCTTTAATTATGTATATAAATCTTATTTGTATGTGAAATTTGCTTGTTCAATAAAAGCCAATCTTTGAAATCAACAATTTGTCTAAAATATTACAAATAGATTATTTATTAATAGTGATTGATCTTAACAGTTGTTTAAATACTTTTTGTCTAATTTTAGGCAATCAATTTTAGCTTGTGTTTGAAACTAATGCTTAAAACAAGTGAGTGATATAGGAATTTAACGAAAAGGATAGTTTTTCAATAAATGCTTTTTATTAAATTAACCAAAACAATGTCAATTATATTGATAAAACTGACTAATTTTCTTTTTTTGCTTATAAATTTAAAAAATCGAGGTATTTAAAGTAAGAAATATAAAATAAAATTTGATTGTGAGTCATTTGAAGAGAAGCATTGAATATTTTTAAGAATTCAGGAGGAAAATTTCATAAGCTGAATAAAACTTTGGTTTCTAATTTTCTTTCATGAAATCAATTTGACTTAAATCAAACAAATAAGAAGACAGAAAGGAAATATATTCTTAGAAGTTCTTACAATAAATCTGTTGTATTTCATTTTTATATAAGCACATTAACATTTTTAATTTCACTTTTTGAGTTTCTAAATTAAATTAAAATGAGAAACTCATCTAATTTTGAAATTTGATTCCTTGTTTTACGAAATTTTGTATTTCAGAAATCAAATATAAGAAAGTCGTTTTTTGGATTCATAAAAGGCATGAATAGAAGTAAATTTATTTCAGTTGTACTGCTTACAGAAGTGAAAAATTTCGGGAATTTTAATTCAGTGTGAAAATATTTTGAAAATGCATTGAAAAAATATGATATCATGATTAAAATGGAGTTATCAAAACTGAATTTTTTAATGGGAAAATTGCTAATAATTCATTATATTTATATATTCAACTATCTATATTGCAAAATTTATAGAATGAATAATTTTAACTTCTTTAATCATATAAAAATAAAAGATCACGTTCCCATCATTGAGGAAAATTAAATATTATTAATTAAGCACACAGATAAAATTAAATATTATTAATTAAGCACACAGATAAAATTAAATATTAATAATTACCTTATATAAAATGTCTTTTTTTTAAGTGACATAAATAATGTTCCTTAATTTGTTTGAAATTTAATTATAGACATGTTTCTTATGCAGATTCATGCATGTGAAATTTAGAGATATTCAGACTTCAGGCTGTTTATTTATTATTTTTTTGGGGGGAACGGTATATTTTTTGGAGTTCTATTACTGTTGCGTGTGATGTATTTTGGTTACACTTTATTTAAAATGCATACTGAATCTAATATAATATGATATTACTTACACTTTTTGTATTAAAACTAATAAATTACAATCCTAAAAATGAATTTATTTAGTCTAATACCACTTATAATTCCATTTTACATTATAATCCAATTTTTCAAGGAGTCCCTTTAACTCAGCAACGAATTATTTTTATGTTAATGCTTTGTTTCATTGTTGAAAACAGATTTGTTAATTTACTTGCTTTCATATTTTGAGGAATGTGTTAGTTAATCATTTAAAGATAGCTAACTATATGATATTCTGACAGTTCAATGATTAAACTTGATAAATAAAACATACTTTTAAACACTTATTTTCTTGGAAAAATAAAAAAAATCATGTAGTCATACTCAAAATAAAGTAAAACATGTTTCCCATCATTGAGTGAAATTTCCCCCAGAAAAAAAACCGAAAACCCTTAAGGTGCAGAAATTCTCAGTATTTTTATTTACAGAAAGGTCATTAAAATTATCATATAAAATTATTTATCATTCTCAAAGGAAAAAAATGGTGCGAAAGAGAAGAGCAAAACTAATTCACTGCGGAGATCGCGTAATAAAGTATACCAGTTTAACCGTGGGATTGAAATGACAAAAAATATGAAAAAAAATTCAGAACAACTAAACTTATAAAAAAAATACACGCATGACTTTGCATTTGAGGAATAAATTCGCCTATTACGTCCTCAGAATGTGTATTTGAAAATGTGCATTTTTTAGCAATTTGCCCCTAAGAATAGTAAAACGCCAAAAGAATGATATTTTAAGTCATCTGAGACTTTGTAAATTATTCTTTAAAAGAAAAAGAAAATGATAGGGAGGTGCCTTTTCGCATAGATAAAGTGAGTTAAAATGAAAAAAAAATCATCATTATACCTGCTCAGAGTGATTCAATGTTTACAGTTAAACTGCAAAGAATGTCTCCATTCTCTTTATGATAACATTTATTCTTCCCATATGTTATTAACGGCATAAACCTATAGCAATTCCTTTCAAGATTAAAAGATATTTATTGGTATTCTTGTTGATTTTAGGTCATAGGTGTTTTATTGGTATTCTTAATAAGCTTTATTTTAAAAGTAGAATAAAATTTTCTAAAAAGAAATTACTTTTTATTTTGAAAGACGTGATCATATATTTAAATTTTAATGCAAGGAAATTTCTTCCACTTTACACAATATATGCAGATTCATTTTTATGCTTGAATTACTTTCTATAAATTAACTTTTATTATGTATTAGAAAGGCAACTTTAAGCTTGAAAGATAAATTAAATTTCTTCCACTTAGTTTGCTAATCATTAGTAAAATTATTAAGAAAATATAATAAATTAGCTTAGAAACATTGAAAATGAATGAAATAATTTTTTTGAATCTAAATTGCAACCAATTTGTAAAAGTAAAATTTTGATTGTGCAAAACACTTTAGTTTGCATTATTTATTCTAGTTAATAAAATATAAAATACAGTAACGATAGCAAGATTTGGCAGTTTATAATATTTATCAAAACAACGTACAAATGGGAAGTTTAATATATATTATGATATTGTGAATAATGGAATCAATCTGAAATTCAAGAGCTTACTTATATACCAATTTTTTGAAAATTATTAAAATGACATTAAAAATAAATTAAATCAATATAGTTATCAAGCAATCTTAGCTTATGTACATATATGCGTTTGTTAAATTTTTATATAAGTTTGTAAATTTCGTATTTGAAATAAATTGTTTTAACAAATTAATTAATATTTTAACTATACAAATGTATTTCATTATCAACCTCTTAAAATTCTCTCCCATGCTGCAAACATATTAAAGTTACTTAAAAATAAATATTGCTTTTCTTTTGTTATTTAAATTATATCTATTTAACTTTAGTTTAAACAATATATGTTGAGAAGGTTTGGCATTTACGATTGTATGAATTTCTAACAGTTGATTATGAAAATGTATATAATAAATTTATATTTATTGCGTTTTGATTGAATTATACACAATTTATATGGCAATTAACCAAAACCATCTTAAAAATGGATTTAACACAGCATAGTTAACCAAAACTTTTGTAAGATTTAACATCTACTAACTATTATTGCGTTCCAGAAGACTTTTCACAGACAGGGGGCCATATTCACGTATTGCAAGAAAAGAAATCCAGAAAACTCAGGAGAATACTGCCCAACAAATTTAAAGCATAAACGCAAAACTTTCTAAATGTTATCCCACAGTTGTGGGGTTCCAACCTAATTCTTTTCACTCCCGAAGCTGTAGTCCAGTCACCAGGCCATGATGAGCCCTTTCGTTATGAATTCAATTTCATCAAGTTTATCTTACTAAAATTAGAATTATTCGTACACAATTCCATTATATATATTAAGTTTTGTATCTAAGAAGTATTTTGGTTTCATTAAAAGGACATCTTAAATTTCTTACTGTCATTTCAATATTGAATAGTTTCAGGATAAGAGCAAGTTATGACCTCAAACACAGATAAGAAGGAAAAAAACTCATCAAATATACTATACATATTGTACTATGAATTATATGCTAAAGAATAAGAATGAAAGTCATAGTATCTTTAATTTTCGATTTTCTCAAAAACATCTTAAAACATTTTTCAGATACACAGTATTTTATATTGTATCTTCCCACGTTTCTATTTGGTGTCAGAAATTCCCAAGAAGCTCTTATTTTGGCGTATATATAAAACAAACTATGTTCAATGAATTAGTTTTCAAAATATTTAAATCCACTTGAATATCACTGAATATTAACTTTCCCATTGCATTTGAAATCCACTATTTGATTACGATCGTGATTTGCATGAATCTGAAATTAACTCATATTTATGAGTTTTATTTTTACTCAAATGACATTTGCTTCCAAATACAGCTTAAAACATAAATCACAATTATCACGAGTTTCATCAAGCTTTCTTGCATAAAATTAATTTCGTACATTCTGAGCATTCTATCTGCTCAGCGAGAATGTGCTAATGATTTTACTCAAGGTCTCTCGGTATCCTTTTCTGGGCTACTTCCGACAAGGCGCTATATGAAGTAAGATTATTTTTTGACCTCCATTAGTTTTTATTCCTTTGCACACTGAAATAAGAAAAACTACGCACTTTTGATGGAATTCCCTAGTTTGCAGTTGAAATACGCATTTCTTTTTTGGTCGTTGCACGTGTGGAAAAAATTTATTCAAAGATATTTCCTTATAATTCCAGAGGAATTAGTTCGTTAGCTTTCTTATCGTGATATTGAAGTGTATTTTTAAATAAAAGTTTGTATTCCAGAGTATTTCAATTTATCAACTTCCTGAAAGAAATTTACAAATATTTATTCAAAAAAGTTTTCTTTAATTTATTCTTATATACATAACCTATCAGTAAACTTGTATTGGGATTGCTGAAGCACTGTCCAATTGAATCTGTTTTTTTTTTTGTTTTTTTAAATATTTATAATCAACAACGATACTGATTATGGTCACATAACACTATTACATCATGTGCTTGTAATGCTGCGTATATACTTATTCAAGACGAGCTTTTTCATAATCTAATCAGTTTTTTCTAACCAAGAGCATTCTGAAATAAGATATAGGAGAATGAACACTAAATCTGCATATAAAAAATTGATGCTTTAGATGATTGGTCGTGTTTTAGGGAATTTAAAATTGAAAGTGTTTTAAAAGAATTTAAAATTTAAAGAAATTAAAATAATTAGGATTACGATAAAAATAAATTTTGATTTATTTAAATATTTGATTCCTTAAAATGGCTTAAAACTGAAGGATAATTACCAAGGTTAAAATTATATTTATTTATATACTGGGCTACTTTTTATTAAAACTTTTCTATTCTATAAAAATTTAATAGGTAAAAAATTATATCTTTTTAGAAATAACAAATTTTCATAAAATTAAAAAATTCCCAAATCAAACTTGTTTTTTTTACGCCTTTAGCTGTTAAAATGAGAAAGGCTATTGAATAGGTCAATTTTAATAGGATAATTTATTAGAAATCCCATGAATAGTTACATTAATTATTCATATAAATGGTATTTATCATAAATTATTGAGAAATTCAATAAACAAGAAAAGTTATCCCTTTAGAAATTAATATGTATGTATATTGTGATTTACATGCATAAATATTAATTTATAAGGACATTTACTATAGATATCCCTAAGCCCTTTATTTCTAAAATATTTAGAAATATGACAATTTGAATTTCTAATATAGCAGCGCCCCTCTTCTGACGGAGCGCTTTCTACTGCTCTGGAGAAGAATCTTCTGGGAGGTCAAGATATTGGTAACTATCATAAGCTATATTTCCGTATGTAACTGTAATTTTTGTTTATGTATGTAACTATTAAGTATAACTGTGCGTTGTGAATTGTTTAAAATAAAAATCCTGAGCCATTTGACCTCTTCATTTCTAAAATGTTAAGCTAACTCCCCTAGTAAATAAAGTTGGAAATTTAAGTAATAAATATTTTCTTTTGCTAAAAGCTCTGTGAACTTGAAATATCTTTTAAAATACTTGTGTCTGGATTAAAAAAAGTTTTGAACAAATTTAAAACTGTTCTATAAAATAGTAAAATTAATTTAAATTCAGCAAATGTTCAAAATTATTTAGTATTTAACTGTACTATGAAGAATCATTTTATATTCTGCATATCTGTATTTTGTTCAGCAAAACAGTTGAAGGATGATATCCATCCCCCCCCAAAAAAAGCGTAGCTACCATACATTTAGTTTGAATCAGAGCAATTCTGCACCAGTGACCACATTTTTCTTAAAATTCATTCTCAGACCAGTAAACAATATAATAAACTTTTCAATTCCAAACTTCATTTGCATAATTTAAGGTGCTTTACTCAAATTTGATTTACAAATTTTAAAAAATTTTAAATCCTTCAAACGTTTATTTTCATATAAAATTACATTATTAGGAGGACTAATAATGCATAAAATGTATCACAAAAAACACTGCATAATGCAGTTATAATAATTCTTTTATGAGTAATTAAGTCTTAAAAATTGTTTTTTAAAAATTTGATAGAATATCTGTCAATATACATTAATACACACAAATATTTTAATCATTAATATATCCTATATTAAACTGCTCTTTTCTAAAGGCAGTTTTGTTTAATCTTAATAAAAGTGTTTCAGTTTGGCTTAATAGTTTGGCAGTGCTTTTTAGAGCAAAAAGTCTTGGGTTCAATTCTAGATCATTTTGATCATAAGAAAGTGGATTTAAAAATTCTTTATACATGTTTTGTAAGTATGTTTTGTAAGGAAAAGTTTTGTGTGTGGAAGCTTTCCAGGTTTTCTCCCTTGTGACTCTTAAATACTGCTTACTATGTGTAAAAAGTTCTCTCAGAAGGCAATTTTTATAGTTAACATTAAAATGACTTAAAAAAAGCCTTAGGCCTTTAGGCAGTTAGATTGTCCAATGCTTGAGATGATGTGCAATGTTAGCTACACGATGTTAACTCTCAATGAAAATAAAACACATTGATGCCTAGTGTTGATAGCGCTCTCTTCAAAATGGAATGTCACTTATTTGATCCCAGCCACCGCTAAACAACAAAAGATGGACGTTACGTTTCTGTTTTCTGTATGCAAATTAATTTGAATGTTTGATTGAAAGTATTCCAGATTTTCTATCCTTGATCCTTGAATTTGGCTTCCTAATTATCAAAAGTTCTTCCAGAATCAGAATAATGATCATATTTGTTACACATGTCTTTGGATGTCAGGGTACCTGCTAAGTGGGGTCGTATCCAAATAGAATATAAAGCAACATTAATTAAACAAAGTAAGAAATTTGCCACAAATAAGTACCTTGAATAAAATTAAATTTTAAATTTTATTTTATGGAAAAATTTAAGTGAATATTTTTTTCATATTACTGCAAAGGAAACAAGTTATTTCTCTCATACCTGTAATAATTATTTGTTATGGGAAACAAAATATTCTCAAAGATATCATAGGTAAGCCTTAAATTTATCGTGTAGTATACTTTTACAACAAAGAATAGTTAAATCCTCATTACAAAATAAAATGTAAGACTACGTTCTTTTATCTTTCTTTACTGGTCATTCTCTCACTATTTTTAAAAAGCAATCTTATAAGCAAAAGCGTGAACATTAACTCATAACAAAGTAGTATATTCACAAGTAAATCTCCATAATCTTTACTAAAAATATATAAATTGGACTACTATATAATGAGTGTTTTTTACTGTCTGAAAACTTTATTTATTGCCATCGATAATGCGAAAAGTATAAATTGATATGTTACATTGACGTAAATATCTTTTACAGTGTGAGGTCTCAACTCAACTGAAGAACTACCAAAGATGTAAAAAACTACATATCCAGCAAATAGAAAATCGGATAATATCATATTAAAAATTACAACAACACATATCACGAATTCTCTTAAATTCAGAAAGCATTTCCATTGATGATCCTAATTTTAGTAGGAGGTGAAAGAACTGCTTATTTTGTTTATCCAATTTCAAATGAAGAAAAGCTTGTTTATTTTTTGATTTTAGGATATTTTCTAAATTGGTTCAAGCTAAGATAGTTTGAAAATCTGACGGTTACTTTAGTCTAGGTTTGTTTATCAGTTCATCTACTCACTTCATGTTTTAATGAAAGTAAAGTAATTTAAATCTTCTCTATTGAATTTAATAAAGTTAAAATTTTCATATATTTTTAACTTTCATTAAAGAATCAAATGTTGGCAAAGGTTTGTGATATATTTATTTTTTAACACTTTATACAACGTAAGATTTTCCTCACTTCCTGACATGAATTTTATACTGGAGCAGCCAACGTTAATGCTGTTTCGGTTGAATCAGATATCTGTACAGAATTTGATTCATTATATAGAAACATTGAGTCAAGGTTAGTGATAATGAACATGTTTTCTTCAATTTCTCGGCTACAGCTATGTCTTAGAAGTTTCCAAATAAAACTTCTATATCTCTGACATACTAAAAATCAAAATAGGAAATAAACAAACAGGTTTCTAATAATTTATACCCTTGAAATATGTTTATTTTTTAAATATTTTGTATTAATAAAATTTCTAAATGCCTATACAAAAATTATCAGAGAATATTAAGTAAATAATTCTAATAAACAACGAAATTATGAGATTATTAATGGGGATATAAAATCCTGATGCAAAGGTTTACAATTCAATAGAATAAATTAATAAAATTTAGAAAAGTATTATTATAATCACACATCCCACTCAGAGTGTTTTCTTATTAAAACGTTACTATATTAAGAACGAACATTTCATCTGTCTATGATTACAAATAAATATTTCAAGTTATTCCTAAATGTCTCTTATAGAAGTGATAAAATTTTTAAATTTATCGCTTCTGTATGTGAATTCAGACATATGAATGCACTATTTATATATATGAATAGTAAGGCATTTTCGTGAGGCATAAGTCGTATCATTTTTATACCAATATTAAGAATTTATTACAGTACAGAATCAAAATATGACCAAATATTTTTTATGTGTCTCGTTATAGCTAATCTATCTAAACTCAACAACCTGCATCATTACGCTTTGTTGAAAAATTTAATGTTTCATATTGTGTTGAAGTAAAATTCATGTTTTAAATATAATTTATATTCATTGAGTAAAAAGAAACTTTATTCCGTTATTTGATTAAATATTACTTGTTAATCTGTACTATTAAAATTTTCTAGTTATTTCAACTGTAAACATTGACAATACTCTATTAAACTATACACACTTAAAAATAAGGAAATTTTTACTTGCATGAAATTAATTTCATAGTGAAATTTTAAGTAAACATTTTATTAAACTTTATATAATAAGGGAAAAAAAGTAAATCTGAAATATAAGAAAAAATATTCACTTTTTTTAATAACTACAAAACATAGAACAAGTATGAATTTCAATTCAGACATAATTTATTTGACTGCTGCATATAAACTTAGTTTTTTAATGAAAAAATTGTTAAAAAAAACTTTTTGTAAATATGATCCTTAAAACACCTTTCTTTAATAGTTCTATTTTTTACCAACAAATAATCTACTATATATATAAGTAGTCTACAAATAAATACTTCCTCATATTTTATTTAAATTTTCTTTCCTGCAAAGGTTGTGTAAGAGATATCCCATGGTGCGAGGAAACATCAAAGTGGATTATTTTGCTTAATTATTTGCAGCAGCTCACATGGCCCCTGAGGGGTTAACGAAGGGAGGTATCTTTACATTTGTACTATTTATTGCAGAAAGTGTAAATCATTTCTATCAATTTAATCATGAGCAAGGTTATTTCAAGGATTTTTTTTCCTTCACACAATCCAAAATATAAAACTCAAATGTATTAAAGAACTTACTGCTCTTCTCTTTACTGAAGTTTTTGCTACAAATGTAATTGTAAAATAATAAAATAATAATTGTAAAGTAGCCTTTTAATAAACTTAATTACTGCTAAATGAAAATAATTTCTGTCTTAGATAAAGATCCCAAGATTTATACCTAAACCAATATTTATTTAAAGAATTTTCATTTAGTCCAGAAGACAGATTTTGAAGAAATCATTTTGAGTTGTTAAAATAAAAATTTATACAACTCTTAATGTCTATTAAGAAAAAAAATAATAATGAATTTCGCCTAAGCAAATAAAACTTATTTTAACAACAATTTTTAAGTATATGTGATTCTTTTGTTTATTTAAAAGAATATTTATTCTATTAAATAAAAATATTAATAACAAATTAATTTCACAAATTTGCAATTCTTTCATACTTTTTAAGAATATATATATTTAAAAATACATACATTTTTCTCTAGCAAAATTTCGCATTTGCTTGAGAGAAAGTATTTTATAAAATTGAAAAAAAGAATTTTAATTGAATAAACATTTTTTATAATTAAAATTAAGCAATAAAAAAAATACTTTTTAAAACAAGAAGCTTTTTATTAATATAAATTTTAAATATTAATTTTTTATATTTCTGCAATTTATAAATATAGATGCAGTTTTAGCTTCATGATGCTTACCTAAGCGGATTTGACCACTTATTTCAAATTTATAAATTAATGATGCCTATTGTAATTAAATTATTAGTAATATGTGATTTACATGTAATTACAAATGATGTTTTATCGATAATATATGTTCTTATATTATTGCATAAATATTAGTTGCATATATAAAAGTCTTATATGCATTTTCTTTTCATAAAATAATTCACAAATAAAAATCTATTAATCGTATTTTCTATTACGTATCGCGAAATATGAAAAGTCTTTTTAAATATTATACAATCGTCTTATTTAAAATACAAATATTTTCTTGGAATATAATATTTTTTATACAAAACACACTCTAAAGAAGCCAAATTAAATAATACTCACAACTAATTTTTGTTTTTAAAAATATAATATTACAATAAATGACATATAATTGTATTTCATATTACCATTCTTATCTGTAAAGTTTAAAACATTCACAATAAAGAATTCAAATATGTTGGCATACTAAAATATTTTATTGCATTTAAGAGTGAAAAATATTATAAATGTTTGCTTTAACGTAAAAAAGAGGATAATTAAATATTTTTAGCCTTACTACCTATAAATGATTGCCTTCTAGAAACTTTCTCTGAATTTAAATTCTCCTGTTTCATGAAGTGCTCAAATTCGTTAGTCTGAAGAAATATTTATTCAGAATAGAGTTAAAGTGAAATTCTATGTGAAGTTTAAGACGCGTATTAAAGCAGCAAATGCTTGTCCTAAGTGAATCAATTGTCTTCGTGCATGAAAACATTTGCTTGCCAGTCTTGCACCTTACAAGATTGTTGAAATCCATCTACTCAGCAACAAATCCAATACGACGAATATTTTATTCTGAAATCTTGCATTCTACTTAACCTAGGAAAAGATTTAAGACAAAAGATCTATATATATATATATATATATATATATATATATATATATATATATATAATGCTCTGGGTTCTAGGAAAAGCCAGATTTGACGCTTTCGCTTAGTGTTAGAGTTCATGTATTGAATTTTTGTAGCAAATTTCAAGAGCTCTTTTAGTTACCCCTTTTATTTTTTAAGAATATTTTCAGTCAGTAACACACACTTGTGAAACAAACCTAGTGAATAACATACTATGCTAAAAATGATTTATTCATTTAGAAATTAGTGCATCTTTATAAATTTAATAATTTTTTGAAAATAAGTTAATTCATAAATAATTTAATGAAAAGCTTTAAAAAAGTTGCTTGTTCTTTACTAAGTTGCTCACTTTTAATATATATAATTATTTATATACATATGTATCTACCTATGTATTAATACGTCTGTATAAAAATATAGCTATTTAATGGAAAATTAAATCCTGATTTTATCTTAATCATTAAATTTCTTCATATTTAAAGGCTTGCACACACAAAACTTGAGTATATTAAAAATATTACATAAAAGGCTTTTTGCCTATATTTAATTTAATAAATTCACATTTTAAAACTTATATACAAAAGCTGTTTATTTCTTAAGCTTTTTATATATATTTTAATATTACAAAATTTGTATATTATATTTATATTATAAATTTGGATGCTAATAAATTTGAATATCAATGAAATAAAAAACTAAAAATTGTTATTGTTTGTTCTAACTTTAAATTATTTTTCTGTATAATTTTTTGATAAAGCTTTTCTGAAGTCACAGTTCTATAGATAAGTTTATAAAATGAATCCATTCACAGAGATAACTAAAAAGTGTATCAAATTAAATTTTAAGATAACTTTTTGTTTTCATTCCAAAAAATAATTAAAATTAAATCCATTCAAAGTTGTATACTTGATGTTAGATACGTGATAAAGAAGTCAATTAAAAAGTCTAAAATGTACGGCTTTCTTCATTTAGAATTCCAAAATTAACTTTGTTGATATAATTGAAAATAAAAGTATTGATAAATAAAGGGATAAATTCCAAATTCTTTTTACTTTAATTACTTTTAACCTTTGGATAAAAAAACGGTTGAATAGAATTTATTATCTATAAGAATAAAGTTTAACATCCTTTTAATAAAAATATACTCCGCCATTATGTATGAAACAGGATTTTCTCTTTTTTTACATAAGAAAATATTAACTGAAAAATTATTCCTTTCATTTAAAGTAAAGATGATAAATAAAATATCTTTTATATTGTAAAAATAATAATCATTACTCGTTTTAGAAAATAGTTCCTATAAATATATTTTCCTTTATTTTGGGGTATATAAAGCTTAAAAATGTGGGGAATATTATTAACCGAACATTTTCCTAACAAAATCATTGCAGTTTTATTTCTTTATTCAGAAAAAAATGTGTCTCAAATGACACATTTTTTCTGAATAAAGAATATTGTTCTTAGAACATCTGTTCATGAATTTATAAAAAACTTATTTTGTGTTAACATGAAAATGTTTCATTACACGAGATATTTACAACAGTAAAATTTTAGTGCATAAATTTGATCTGATAGAAAATATAGAAACTACAAATGTACAATTCAATAAATCTGATTTCAATTTACAAACAATAAACATCAATATAAAAAGCATTTGAGGTAAATATGCTGCATGTATTATGCTTATATAAGTGTCTAGTTAAAAGAAATCTCAGAAAATAAAATGAACACAAATAATAAAAACTATATATGTACAAGTATCAGTTAATGTAATCAAAATATTCAATTTCTTAAGAAAATTACCACATTTCATTTTAAAATCATCTTTTATTATTTAAAATATACTTTATCATTTAAAATATCATTTTTTTAAAATTAGAAATAAGTAAAAAAATATATTAATAGGGAAATATTTCCCCTTTCAATTTCAGCCAATTTATAGCTCATCAAAATTAATTACTATTTTTTCAGAAACATTACAATTATATTTTTGAAACGTAAAACTTTACAACGAAAATTTTTCAATATTATTTAAAGAAACTCTTTGGAAATGACTGCATTTTACATTTACAAACTATATCAAATTCTTCAGTTTGTAATATGTTTCTGACCCATTATATGTACATTACAAAGAAATCCCTTTGATGATAATGAATAATTTACTCTGTTAATACAATATTCAATACCATTTACTAATGCCATTTTACAAATTGCAAATTTTAAAGGTAGTTATAGATATTCATTATTATATTTTATCTTGAAGCTAATATATTTGAGGTCATAATTAATAATTACTAAAATATATAATTTGGATCGAATACATCATTATTAATAAACAAAAATATTTGAAAAGTTAATTTGTAATCAAGTTATAGTAAATTACTAATAATATATATGTACATATAATTCTAAACATTTAAATTTATATTAATAAAGAGGAAAATCATTCTTCACGAATAATAATGAACATAATTGAAGGAGCAAATATAGTTCGTATAAAAGATACAACTTTATTCAAATTTTTGAAAAAGCCAAAAATTTAAAAAAATTAAAAAGTTTGCTTTTAAGGAAATAGCAACTTAATTATAGCTCCTTAAGTATTCTTAATTATTTATGAAGAAAAACTTAAAACCACGCAACGAGTTTTTAAATACTAAATATCTTTTATTCATTTCTAAATTATAGACTCATTGCTCCTGAGATGAAATTACAAATGTTGAACTCAAAATCATTTTTTAATTAAAAAGCGCTCTTGATACAGAAACTGTACACATACATTTAATATAAATTAACTATGATCTGAAAAATAACAATATGCTTAACGAAAACTATTTTATTTGTATTCTTATAATTATAATATAAAATTAATCAAATGCCCTGAATTATTACTTAATTTTTTAAAAAAATCATCAATTCCTTACAATTGTTTAAGTCAAATGTTGTCACTCTTAAATCACCTAAAATGCTTTCTAATATCTAATTTTCTGCAACAGAGAATAATAATCTTAATAGAATTATATCAGGCTTTCTTTATTGCTGACATGAATGGATTTATGCCATAATATCTCGATCATAAATCCATCATATTTTAATCTAAACCATAAATAATCCTCGGTGAAAGAATGAAAATAAAGCTTATAATTACAACTTTATTTTTATCAATTCATAAACCGGTTACCAGTTGCAATTGTGAAATGAAAGAAAAATGCTACAAAATATTTAATGCTAAAATGTATAAAAAAAATGTAAAAAAACCAATGTCCTAATAAAAAGTCGAAAAGTGACATTACAGACATTTGCCACAGTAGTCTATCTCAACAATGTGGGTACACATTTATCAGCTGAATCAATAGAAAGAGATTATGTGCTTGTTTATTTCATGGTGGTTAAATCGAGAGGAAAGTAGTCAGACTTAGCAAATACAGGAGGTGTTCACAATTATGGATAAAGGCCATCAAAGAATTCATAAACCGAACAAATCCCTTTGTCTCATTTCTGTTATATGAAATAAAGGAAAGATAAGAAATAATAAATAACACAAACTAAATTGAGCTGCTCCTAAGTTATACATTAAACTCTTTAATAAATATTGTTTCAAACAAAGTAACTTAAGAAACTGAAAATCATTCCTACTAAATAGGAAGCAGAAAATTTGTTCCTCATTTAAAACTATGCATATCCATTTTTTATTAAGAATGCATTTTTGTTTTTAAATGAATTTTTACCAACAGTAAAGTAATAGTACATTTGATAGTTGAAGAAATAAAAAATATTGAAAGGAAGAGTATGGTTTTGTATTAAGAGCTTCAAGATTTTCACTTCTTTCTTTTTCATTATTACTAAAAATTAAACAAATAATAGTCACATGAATTATATTAGTAAGTAAATTCAGCTGAAATTCGAAACCAATTACCGAAGTTTGTAGATTATGAAAATAGGCCATGCTGCTACTTTCATCTATTGATCTGGCCTTAGAATATTGTGAGATTTCTTCTTTCAGTAAATATGTTAAATATTTACTATATTCGGTAGCATAATTAAATTTAAACATTTACGAGAAATTTAATTTAGTTTATAGTAAATTTAAATTTAAAATAGTTTGCTATAAATCATAACTAAATGTAGTATACACAGTTGGGGTTTCCTATGTTAAATATATTAATAATTTATCATGTCTGATACCATCATTTAATTTAAACATTTGCAAAAAAGCACATTCAAAGTTTTTTATGCATCATTACAAATGTTTTTGTTACAATAATGCAGAGCAGTAATACTATACATAAGTAATATGAATGGCATTTGTATCGTGGTGCATAAACATGCCTCCTCCGTATCCCTAAAGATACTGTCAGGAGATATTAGGTATCACAAGATAGTTTTTATTAATTATTCAGAATTTTAGAAAATGCCATCACACTGGCGAATGACAATGAAATTATCAAGAATGACGTAAGCAAAGCTTAAAAGAATTTTTTTTATATTCCTTAACTAATAGTATTAACAGATAAACATCATGCAATCGAAGCTACAAAGCATCTAAATTAGATTAATTATTTGTTATCACCTTGCATTTTGAACGATATAGTTATTTCTAATGAGGATTAGGGTTCATTCTCTATTTTTAAAGTCAGCGGCATTTTTATTGATTTAGTTTCTCTATGTCTTCTGAATGTCATGTTTAAAACTAATGAACCTATTTATTGTATGTTTATTAAATTTATAAGAATAAAATCCATTTAAGATACTTTCTGAAAATAATTCTAATAATTTTACACTTCCAAAAATAAATATTCATGTTTTTTTTGTACTCGTTATATGTGTGCTTGTTATAAGTGATCGATTTTTGTTACTACTTTAAATTTCTTTAAATGAAAGTATGCAACCTAGTTTCTTTCCATTGTTATATATCTATAAAAAATAAGTAATATTAGTCATCAGATGAATCATAATATAATACGTTTTTATTAAAACTTAACAGACTTTTTATTTAAACTTATACTTATTTAGGACACAATAAGTTATAATTATAATTTTTTATTAATTACTAAAATGTACTTTAAAAATTCTAAAACATCTACTAAAATATATTTATCAACACTAAAATATATTAGTAATTTAATTCTTGTTTATTTCAAACTTTTATTGCATTTCTCTTAATATTTCTGACGTAAAAGAACTGATTCTGCATCAAGTACTACTATACGTTTTACTGATTCTGCATCAAATTCCCACATTAACTTATCGCTGAAAAAATTCAAGACTTCAAAAAACTTATTTCAGAATAAAGTATATGAGAGTATCTTAAACTGTATTAAGAACTAATCTTTGACGGTCTTCCTTAGCTGTAAAATCTAAACCTCTCTTCAAGTATATTCCAAAATAAACTTTTGTTTAGCCGAAATAAAAGTTTCAATTACGTAATAAATGTTTAATTTTGCTTTTAAAATAATTGTTATATCTAATTCTTTTTTTTTTAATTAGATTATAAGTTTTGCATTTCTTCTATGCATATCAATTAGAAAGGTCCACTTTCAGTGATTCAATTTGCAAATCTAAAACAATTTAATCGAGAATTTTATTCCCTATCCGAAAATGCGCAGTACTAGTCATCAGTTACGCCTCATGAATATTCTAATTCAAGCTGTAGTACTAAGTTATGTAAAAGATGTCAAAGTACAGGGTAACGTTACTACATAAAGTGTATGATGATTTAATTAGAAATTAATGAAAACAAGGAATGAAAAAAATTAGTTTCTTTTGTATTCAAAATATAGCAAAGCCATTAAAAATATATTTTGCTTGTGTGAAATTAACTATATCATTCAGTGTTTTTAGAATACTCTTTAAATAATACTAGTTTCACTCAAATTAATTTCAAAATATAAAGTAATAAAAATAAAAGTAATAAAGAGTCATAAAAATTAAGTGTGATGTAAGGAAATCAAATTTTAAAGAAATTTATTATAGCATAATTGTGTCATCTACTATCATTTTCTTTCTCTGATTTATTTATATTATTAATACATTTTATATGATTGAATTTCTACAAAATAATATTTAGATAAATAATTTATTAGTTTGAATACTTAATAATACATTCAAAAATACAAGTTTTATTGAAGATGAATTTTATTGTTTCAAATAAACCATGCATTAATTATTGTATTTTAGAAATATTTTTATTTAATTAATGATAGTCTTGTTATTGAAGCATTTACTTTTATATTAACTAAATCATATAAAAGAAAATGTTTTAGTTTTTATATTTTCAAAACAATGTATATAGAATAAACCACTGAACATATGAAGGGCATTTTCTTTTCTAATTTTTTTATAAAATTTCAGACAATTTTCATTATTTTAAAATCGAAGTCCCCAAAATATCTTAATAATTGAATTAGTGTGTTAAATCCCTTAACTGAAAGCTTTGATTTTACTACTTATTCACAAAAATTCAAAGACTCAAATAAACGGTCAGACTAAAAATTTACCGTATTTGTACAAACATCAAGACAAAAGAAAAATGTTTCCAGGTGAAAGTTTGATCCACAACAATAAACATGGTCAGATACAGAGCACAATTAATGAGAGCAGCTGCAAATAAGAGCTCAGAGTCATTGGGAAACGAATTTAGGAGAAATGAAACATTAAAAGTGTATTAACCTTAGAAACCAAAATAGTTTGTTTAGTCAACTTTATCTGTCTGAACACATTTCTTCTTTCACAATTTTTTAAGTAAAATTAAACATTTATTTGCTTTTTTAAGTGTTACATTTGAGTATGTCTTACGTTAAGTCTTTTTTAAGAATTATCTAATTATCTTTTAAAATGTTTTGCTCTTTATTATTCCTTGAAAAATAATATCCCTAAATGTTATATATGTTAAATCGTTTGTTTTAAATTAAATACATTATAAACTTTTATCCAGATATTCAACAAACATAAGCGTTAAAGAATAATCTAATTTTCGTGGTAATATTAGAGTGTGGATATAAATTATACTATTGCAATTTCCCTGTAATTATTTTCTATCGCTTGTTAGCACTGAATGAATGAAAAATCTTAATCAAAAATCATTTCCCTCAAATGATAAATTTTTCATACCTAAATATATGTCCAATCAAATTACTCCAATTTTACTCAAAGTAATTTTATAATGATTTTATATGTGAGTTTAATATTTTTTAAACTGTGAAAAGGATGCACACATAACTTAAGAGTGATTAAGTACAGATAATGTTTGCAATTCTTTTTTAAAATACACAGTCGTTTGAAATTCAAAAGCATGTAGATTTTCTTTTTTCAATTCATATAATTGTTTTATTGATTTGGATTTTCAAACATAATAATTATATTCGCAATGTATTTTGTAATGGTTAAAAGTCTTTTGATTAAGATTTTATATTTTCAATTCAATATTTTAATTATTTTATCTCAAATCTATGATTAGCTTTCAAATATTGTTTACATTCAAATGAAAATAACTTTTAACTATGAATATGTAGAAGGTAGTTAATTCTGAATTAGATAGTAATACATTTTCGCTTTTTGGATCTTATACCTGTGCTATAAGGCGCTTAGATGTATAATACTGTAAACTTTCTTTCTGTGGTTACTGATTTATTAAACACAAATAGGCATCTTTCATGTATTTTATTAGAATTTTATATATTGATAAAGAAGTATGTTATTAAAATGTCTACACAAAACATTACATAAACATATTTCAGAAGTATTTTCAATGAAATATAAATTTCTCCTAATTCACACACTGTACGGTTTTCGATGATGACATTTAAATCATTTTAGCATAACTATTCGATTCAAGCACCTCGAGTGTGGTTGTTCGTAATAAAAGCAGTTTGTTGATGACACCTATTTTAAGTCACGGGTCTCAATCAAATTCATTCTTGGGAGAAAAAAAGCTATTTTAGAGTGTAAAACAAACTATTTTTCTACATTATAATAAAAATTAAATTAAATATGATTTATTGAAATAGTATCATTCCACCGAATTATCGAGAATCTTATAAAATCAGATATACTTAAAATACGTTCAATTTCTAACTAGCTTTCTTAGAACACTTTGGTAAAATACATAGAATTTAATTCTGACCCTGATAAATTATTCAAAAATATTTAAAATTGCTTTATTTTATCAACTATTTCTTTTCTCAGACACTGTCTCCAGTAGATAATGCAAATATTAGATTAATTCTGTAACTTTATCTTGAATATCAAATTGAAGGAAATTTGAATGATTTGAAATTATTTTATACTGACTGGCTTCATTCAAATTTCTCTTTAGAATTCTAAAGTTTCATGTATTTATGTATCGAATTTAAGAAGCTAATAGTTTCTGATACATAAAAATCTTATATAATTAATACACTACATACTATATGTACCCAATTATAATAGAGTTCTTTATAAAGCAATAGTTTGGAGTTGAAGAATTTTGTAAAAATCCGTAATAAACGAAAAAAGATAAAAGATTATTTTAAGATATTTGCTTTAGTCGCATTTTTAGGAACATCAATAATTTTTGTTTGATTTCAATTCTGAAGATAATTTCTCACACGTTTATAATGTATACATTTGTTATCCAATGATATTTAGTGAAAACTCACTTCAAGTGATGTTTCAAATATTTCGTTTTTTATTATGTACTGATATAAAAACATTTGTAGCTGAAAAAATTATTGTAAATTCCATTCAATAATGAACCATTAAGCAATATTATGCATTGAAATTTTGCAGTGACTTAATTTCTAAAAATTTTAAAAATCTGTTTTTAAATGAATCATATATATAATCATATATAAACCTGATGTAAAATAGTTCTAACTAATCACTATTAAATACCTATCAATATTTCTGTCTATATATAATATCAAAGCAACATGTATAATATAGTCGTAGTGAATGCATAAAAATTAGATAATACAATGCATGTTAATGAAGTTAGCAAGTGACGTTTCTTTTCATTTTTTTATTTTAAACATTTAAAATATGAAAACATTCTAACATATAATTATAAAAACATTTAAATTTTCGGTAATTATTTTCAAATATTTTCTTTTATGCTTGTTTCATTTTTAATATTACTAATTTTCAGTTACTTTGTTTTTAATATTTTTGATAAGTTAACATAAATTTTAAAAATACAAAAACGAATTTTTTAAAAAAAAGAAGAATTAATATTATATGTATAATTTGTTACGCTCTGTTGCTTTAATAATATATTAACTTTTGGGGATGGAATTACCTTTTAAATTTCTACTAGGCATGTTTAAATTTTATTTGTCTGACATTTCCTGTATAATGGCAAATAAGTTCTGATGAATTACTCCCTGCCAAAATTTTTCTTACTCCTCTTTAACGTTATATATGTAAGACGCCCTCTTAAATATTTTATTTAAGTGATATTTATGATGTAGAAAAAATATTTTTTTAAATGCATAATTTTTCTTTAGAGTATATTGTTACATTAAATGTACAGATAAAATATCACCCAAAATTAATTTTAAATTAATCTAAAATAGTAGCTGCCTTTTGTTTAAAAGTTATTAATGTATACTGTAATCACGGTGACAGTTGGAAAGGCGTCATTTTCTCAACAGAAAGATATCAACACATCCGAAGTTGGCTAATGATGGTTAGGACACGTAAAATACATGCCATGGTGGCAATGTTCTCTAAAAATAAGGACACCTCCATGGGTGACAGGCCATGCCTGAAACTCCTCTGCTTGGTACTCGCTCCAAAACTATGAAGACCCACCTACTGGGTGTCCCATTATAGAAAATGCCACCAAATCAGCCCTTGTAATGTCAAGCGATCTAAATATACCAAAATAGCTAAGTATTAAAGAAAATGTGAATTACTTTCACATTCTTAATAAATTCGTAAAAACTATTAAATATATTTTCACCAACAATTTGTAGTTATTTTGCATATTTAGTTTGAACTTAGTGGAACACTTATTAGCTAACTGTTTCGAAATCCCATTGGGTATAATAAAAATCTTACAATTCACAATTACTTGAAGTTTCATCAACATAATACATTTTATTGATATACATATAGATGAAAATTATTTATATATAGTTTAAATTGTAACAAACTTTTCTTGGCATTCTCTCATTTAATTTTATTCATTTTATGTTTTACAAAATTTAGTAGTTTAATAAAAAATACTGAAATTCATTTGAAATTTCTTATCGCCATTATTAATTATATAAAGATTAAAGATAGTGTTTTGTTCTAAGCATGAAATACTCTAGAATATTTTGCTATAGAAGGTAATGAGACCATTATCTTTTAATTAGGAAATAAGGTTTTGTTCATCAACTGTGATAACGTATTTAGTTCAACTTTTCTTTATCTTGTTAGAACAACATTTAATGTATTTTGAATGTTTACATTAATGTTAGCTAAACAAAGTTTATTTATTAGTTTAATAATAATCTGCATATATATAATGAAAAAACTAAAATATCTTTCTCCTTTTTTTATATTCAATTCACATGTTGTTTTTAGATAAACCAAAGAACTACTTTGATATAATTTTAGGTACCTTAGTTCAGTCAAAAATAGTTCTAACAATGTAGAATATGATAAATGTGACAGACATAATTCTCAATAATACTAATCACAACTGCTGATTGAATATTATAATCAAGTGATCTCACTTTTTTATTATAAAATTATATGAGCATCTTAATAGTAAACGCTAGATTAAATTAGGAATTAATATATTTATGAAATAAAATTCACCTAAACATTAATAATAGAAGTATTTGCTCACTTTATCACATTGTTGACTTTATAAAATATATCTGACTGATGTCAAAAGCCAAGAAAAGATTATTTAAATATTGGTATTTACTGAAACTAAATAGTTAAGCTAAGTTTAATCTTACAATATTGAACGAAAATCTTAAAACTTTGAACTTATCTAGTAATAAAAACTATTTATATAATTTTGGCTTTAAGAGAAACATTTTATTTTGACAATCCCCAAAATTGTATTTGAATCATAATTCAAAACATTATAAAAACGTTGCATAATTATTTTTTCTATAAAATTTCTCTAGCAAGAACGCCAGTTTTGAAAATTTTATTTGATTTCTACGAAAAGGAATAATGAAATGAACTTTTAGTGAAGCAAAATATACCCTACATTTTTCAGTTGCTTGAATTTGAAAGAACTTTTATATAATGTGTCAGAGCACAATGCTTAAATTTAAACTGCTTAAAAGTATCGATGGAAATCGTATATAATCCTTTGAATAAATAAAATCTTTTTAACAACAAGTAACTCAAAATTTTGAAATTTTGAAATTCTAATATTTTTTGGTAATCACAGAAAATATAAATATTATGACTTTTGCTTTTATTCTTGCTTGTAGCTTCAACAATGATATAAAATGTCTAAATTCCAAATTTAAAAAAAAATCTCTACAATTTTTCAAAGTTCTTCAAAGATTATAATTATTTCCAAAGCTATTTTTTTAACTCTAAGCAGTACTTCTGAAAATAGTTTTTATAGGATAATTGCATTTTTTTTCAAAATTTCTATGTTTTTTGCGTAATTGTAGGAAAAAAAAATCTTGAATGTTTTTTTTTAAAAGAAGGTGATGTTTTATCACATATTATGAATTTAGAATTTGAAATGAAAAATAATCAAATCAAACAAATTAAAATTTATGGAAAATAATTTTAAATTATCTATTTATTTCATTTGGAATAAGTCCGTTTTAATTTATGTTCCGTTTGAGCAATTAAAAAAAAATACATTTTACCTGTTTTAGCACCGCTAAGTAAATATTCATTTTTATAATCAGAATAAATTTAAATTGAGAATTCGTCTAATGTTCTACAGACATTTAAGTATACTCTTTACAAATGATATTAAATTTCAATTTATTTAATTTAATTTAAAATATATATCAAAAGAAAGAATATTCTTCATGATTGAAAATTTTTATCATCAGTTTGTATATTTGTAGTTCTCTTGATCTTACATTATATTATTGAACATTCTCGTTTTATTTTGTTTTAGATAAAATGTTTTATATTCATATTTGTGTATTTCTTTAAAAAAATCGTTTTCAACAAAGTAAGAACAATGAAATCAAAAAAATCATTTTTTAAATATGGTGAGACTTATATAAATTAATATTAACCACTGATTAATTTTACCTAAATTTAGATCAGCCTGTAAAAATGTTTCTTTTTATCTTTACATTTAAATGGACCAAAACGTTTATTATTTAGGTTCCCTAAAAAGCTCCATTTTATCTTAAAGCTGGTGGAATTATTTTTGTATTCATAATTCTACCTTTTTTATTTAAGTACTGTTGAATTCATCACCAGTTTACTTGTAAACTGTTTAAATTCAGTTTTCCTTTTTTTCATAAAACGTACTGAAGTTTAATATTTTGCTAAAAAGAACTGGAATATTCTTCATGCATATATTTTAAGACTAAATTTAATTAATTTTGTTTTAAAATTTAGAATCGTTAAAAGGTAATTAATTTATTTTGAAATTAGATACTTGACTTTTAACTCTAAATATAAAATTGAATTGAGTCATTTATAGTAATTATGTTTAGAAGAATTTATCGTTTACGTTTAAAAGAATTTATGTTTAGATTTTGCTAAGCACATCAATGCTTTTTATTGGATGAATATACTAAATGAATGCTCTAATTTCTTGTTCATATATTTGACCATGCTAAAAGGGTAATAAAAATTACATTTAGTATTGCATCGAAATTTGTAACTGAAATTTTTTCTGAGAATTAAACAACAGTTCCTTACCCTTAAATTATAGTTTTATAATATACAAAAAAACTTTTAGAATTTTTTTGAGCAAACCTTGTTGTAAGTGGGAATCTAATTAAGTACTTCAAAGAGAACAATTAAATGACTTTAATGAAAATTACTTTTGTACTTTGATTTTAATATTCTTATTATTATTTCAAGAGTTTTTCTTAATATTATTTCAAAAAATTATTAATTATTAATTAATTTAGTATTTATATTAAATTTATTAAGTATTTATTAAGTATTTAAATTAATTTTGTATTTGAGATTTTTTAAAGTAGACTTCATAAAATAATAGTTTCTCCTGTATTGTTTAGGAAAATAAACTTAATGATATTTATATTATGAATCTAAGTAAATTAAGAAGTTAAATATTTGAAATATTTAAATATATTGGAGGTATGAATTTTTATATAGAACAAATATAAAAATAATGTTTTAAAATAATTATTTTTATAAGTTTTATCCTCAAATTGAAGAAAATTGCTTCTAAATAGCTAATTTAACCATTGTCCTTTTATATTTATTTAAAGTAGTTCTACCAGATAATTATTCATTTAATTATAATCTGAATGAGTAATTGATGAAAACTTGTAATATAAGAAAGTGAAATTTTAAATTTCTTATTGCATGAAAATTTTATCTTGTAATTAATATGTCTACGAAATAAATTAATCTTTCTTGTGAATTTTGTAATTAAAAATGGTTGTCTATATGTCAGATTAAATGTCATTAGTAAAAGTTATTAAATTTAGAATTATGTTTAAAGGAACACTTGCAATTATTTTTTCATGACACTTAAAACAAATTTTTAACTAGGAAAAGAGAGAGAGATTTTATATTCTTCCTAGTATTTGACAAAAGAGCTTATTTAATTGATAGAACATCGTTTCAATTTCTGTAATATTTCATTTGTTTTATTTCCGCAATTTAAGAAATTAAAGGCCTATCACCTGGTCTAATGGTCAGCCCGCCTGATTGCGGATAAGGAGGACCTGAGTTTGAATTCCGTAATGGATATACTTTCTCCTGTTTTTAATAGTATGAATAGTTACCTACCTTATAAATGAGTGGCATGTGGGTACTCAGGAAGTCAGCCTCTCCACCAAATTATGGTTCAGATGGGATAGTGATGAAGCGCAATTACTATTGCACTCGACAAAAAAAAGAAAGAAATCAAACTGTAAATCTTTTTTTGACTTGGAAGGAGCAAACAAAATTTAAAATCTTAACTAACAAATTAACAATTTCCTTACATCACTCATGTGAAGTATGGAAATGAAATTAAATATCCAGGTAAAAAATAATGGTCAATTTAATTTATATCTAGAATGCACACATAACCTTCTTTTTATACGTTTATATACTTACATAACTTTGATTCATCTGTTAAACGTAAGCTTGATGGTCATCACTTTTAAATTTAAGTAAAGTTTTAACATTTTTTAATGCTAGTCAATTTATTAATTTCATGAGTATATCTACGTACAATTATATTGAAACAAACTTATTATATGTCACTGTAAAAAAAAAAAGTTCGCATTTCTTTTGGCAAATATTTTTTTCTTAAAACATAATTTTAAAAAAATAAATATTTCAGAAAATTCTTACAAGTTTTCATGCAAAATTTTCTTTTCCTAGATTCTTAAACTAATATCATTACTTTATTAAAAATCCTTTATTAAAATCCTTAATTTAAACTTAATTTTTATTGAGTATCATTAATTATCTTCAGTATTTTAGGTTTATGAACAGGTGTGCCAGCACATATGTATTTTATAGTGCAACATATAAATTTCTAGTATAACTTTTTGGATTTAAATTATAAATTATTAACGATAAACACAGACATTTTTTCCTTTATGTATAATTGACTCATTTCTTTATGAGCCAAGTGCAGCTTGAAGGGTTTTAGTATACTGGTATGTGAAACAGAACATAAATTGAATGTTTTATTATAATGTTTCACAAATGATTGAATGGCTGTGATATGAGCTAGCAAAAGTAAAATTAATGGTATTAAAATAGTTTAACAAATATTTGGAAAAATTTCACATACCTTTTTACATTTATTTACAATTTATTTATCTTAGAATCCATAGCAGATATATGATTCTCATTTTTGTAAGAACATTTTAAATGCTACATTTCTTGAAATCAGATAAAAAAGAAATTCATGATAAATCAGATAAATATACCTAATAATGGTGGCTTGATAATGGTAGCTAATAATTGTCCTTTTTCTTCTTTTTCTCAAACTTTTCTTCAATTTTAAATAAAATAGTTGCAATCATCCCTAAATATTTGCAATCATTACTGCATTATTAAACAATTTTAATCCTTTATTGAATAGATACTTTTTGATATATTAATGATTTTTCATACAGCAATGGCTGTTTTACGCTTTTTTAAGCAATAATTCAAGTAACTGAATCAATACAGATTATATTCTTTAATTTATATCAATAAAATTCTCTTAGCAGAGTTTGGGATTTTAGCTTCGCTTAAAATTAAATATGACAAAGGTATCTTAAATAATATAACATAACATTGGAGTATATAGTCTTAATTTTATATTGCATATCCTTTATTTGAGTCTACTCATCACTTCATTAGTTAACATTTCAATTTTACTCATCATTAGTAAAACTTGTTTTTTTTTTCTTTTGGATTTTTCATTGGTTTTGATATATTTTAGAAAACTTAAATGGTTAATATATAAAATGCATTTCCTTCAAATGATGTCAAAAAAATGTTATAAATTACTAAATTAATTATTAATAAATAATTGAGTTCAAAATAGATAAAATTTTATTTAATAAGTCTAAATCAATTTAAAAAGTTTTATTTCCCATTTTTCAAAGTACCAATAAAAATTAAATTTTTTAAAATTATTATTTAAAACATTTTCTATGGATAATGGCTTCTTAATTATTGATTATAAATTATTATTCACAAATACTTACTAATGTTTATTTTAATAAACGTTAACTTTTTCGGTTGGAATCATAATTTATATTTCATGATTTATATGTATTTAATGTATATTTATAAAATATTCTTTAAAATTAATCTATATAAAATTTTATAATAGTTCAGTAATTGTCATTTTTTTAAGTATTAAGAACGTATACTGTGGTCGCGATGGCTTGTGAGTGGAAAAGGTGTCATTGTCATCACCTACTGATCCGATAGTTTAAAATCTTTTGTGTTCGCCAATGTCAGCAAGAACAAATAAAATAAGACGTGGTCAACATGTTCTCAAAATTAATGATACCTCTCTATTTGTCCAGGTCAACTCTGGTTATCTTCTGTTTGAACGCTGCTTCTAAATTATTTAGACCCACTAGCCAACCAGGATACGCGCAGTCATTAACACCCCACTAATCATTAATCCAGAAATATATAAATAAACCAAACATGAACAAGTATTAGAAAAATATTCTATTGCTTTGACATTTATAAATAAATTTGCCTTTTCAAAACTCAGTAAACATTATATATTTAGAATTACTAATTTATTGTTATTTTTGAATAGGATATTTTAATTCAATAGAACACTTGTTTGCCAACTTTCCAAAATCATCAACTTTAACAGATTATTCAACTACATTTTATTGTATAAAGATATTTTAAATAGCTTCTAATTACAATTTTATTTCAAATTTGGAAACATATTATCAGTGGGAAAACAAAAATTGGATATAATAAATATATTCTATGCAAAATATAAAGTCCAAAGAAAATATGTTTGAATAGATATTGAACAATTTGAATAAATATTAACTGTTGCAAATTTGCATCTATAGAAGCATAAGGCAATAAATAATGATTGATATTTATGCAGTAAATCTTTTATTACTATTAATATAATTTCAACTAATTTTGTTCATATATTTTGACCACATGAACTTACTATTTTTTAATTGAACTGTAGAAGAAAACACAAATTTTACATGCTGTTTTGTCCATATTACAAGAATAATACTTGCCACATGTATTAAAGTGTAGGTGTATGTATCAAACTGTATTTTGTGGAAGTTAATTTTCCAGTCTTGACGTAGAATTATTTTGCAATTGCATTTACTGCTACATTGAAATTAAATTGCTTAAGGTTTTCATGATTAAAAATGTTAGCGTGATTTTATTTTTCAACTAAATAATAATTTTTGTAGAAAATTGTAAATTTATATACATATGTTAAGCATAAATAAAACGTTCTTCGTTGTTCTAGATTTTAATGAAAATTATCGAGAATAGGTCAGTTGTGTAAAATTTAACTTTATATGCAAACTAATGATACGAAAAGCAAATAAATATTAAGAATTTTAAATGTATTATTAAATATTTAACACAAAATCAGCTTCATACTAAGTAAATACTGAAATGTTTAACAGCTTATTTTGACTAGCTTGAACAAATTTAAATTATAAATGTTTAAAAAGAAATACATGAAAAAATGCTGAATACTTCTGAAAGTTGATAATTCTAAAACAGTTATCATTTTGAAATTATTCAAAACATAATGTATTAAATTGTAACTGTAAATAAATGATGAAACAAATAATTTTATGTCATACAAATTATTCATTTTTAGTAGTAAGAAAATGATTTTAAAATATTTACATGCCCAACTTGAGTAATAAGCCAATTCATTCTATATCAGTTGCTTCTGAAAGATATCCGAGTAGATAACCTTAAAATAGAAAAAAAGCATGTTTTTGATTACAAGAAATCTTTAGAAAGAAACATGGAAACATTCAAAAACATTTCTGTGAAATGTTTGTTGAATTAGGCTTATTAGAATTGTAACTGAGGCTTCCAAATTTTACTGTCCACATAAATATCCTATTTTATTAACTCAGGAATTTTCTCTTTTACTCAGCTAAAATGCCGTCTTATCTGGATAATTGATCTATTATGTCATTCATCAAAAGAAAACGGGAAACATCAAGCTGTCTCAGTTAAGATCTTAGCACTTCAAAACAGATGAATATGGTGAAATTGTATTAAAAATGTTATTTATTTATATTTGAGGTAGCACTGCTATAGAAACTCAAATGATTAAATCATTTGGACAAATCCCAAATATATGTATTATATTTTGCAATTATAAAATTTCTGTGGAAATAATTTTAAAATTACTCATTAGAATAGATATTCAGGAAAATATTTAATATAAATACATGCTTATCTATACTCTGAAACTGATATTTTTATTTGATAAGTACATATTGTATTCATCGTTACAATTTAAGATTATATTTTTGGCAATTACCAATAATTTGATCTACAGTTTTTTAAATTTAATGCATTTGTTTTAAACCACGTTTCTTTGATAACACATACGTTAACTGCAAAAGAATTTCTTATTACAAATTAAAATAAAATTACTCTGCTATTTCAAATATTTGTCAATTATTCAATTTGATATTAAAATACAAGATGTCCAACGGAAGATAAATTTGACTCTTCAAGCCTACATTCAGTTCCATTTTCAATGAAAACCCATAAATAAATAAACTTATCACGTCTCTTAAGAAAAGGTGAAATAAATATCTTTTTATTTAGTGAAATAAATACCTATGTCATTCTGGTATTGACATTTTTATATTTTATGATTTTCTTTGATCATAAAATATAAAATGCTAATAATTAATGACTAAATATTTTATTAGTTTCCATTAAAACAAATCTTACTGTATATTTTTATCACATTTTTAACATTTAAACAAGAATGAATTACAATTTTAGTTTCAGTTATCTAATGAAAAGAAAACATTTTATGTGACATAATTGTCAATTTTGTTTTGTGACCCTTATAAAATATATTTTGAATAAATATTTCTAAATGCTCCGTTAAAGTATAAGCATTTACAAGGTATGGAAAAAATATGATGAAAAAAATTACTTCCTCAAAATTTGTTTGTGAAAATTGCCCATTTGATTTAAGAAAAGTTTAAGTGCTAAACAAACAAGGATTAGAAATAAATTTAATTAAATTTTATTTCAATACTTTTTTGTCATCAAAAATTACTGCTGACAAGCAAATATGATGGTTTAATTGGTTATAAATTATGGTTCTCATTTAATAACCAATTTAAAATTTGATAAATTGATACAGAACTAAATAACACCTTATAATTTCTTATTTATATTGCTGGTATCTATGATATAATACTGGAAATTCGTAATAAACATGTGTAAAAATTATGAGCGTTTAATATTATTCCCTATTTATATTAAAACCAGATTCTTTATACAAAATTGCCTGATATTTAATCTTATATTTAAAAATCAAATATTTTTTTACATTTTAGCTTTATAATCAATCTACAAATTTAGTAATCTCCAAATTTAAATGTTTGGTTTTAAGGATTATAGCGGTAAAATAAATGATGATGAATGAAAATAATGAGTTATAAAAATCTGAATACAATTAAATTTTTAATGTTTCTTTTATTTACTTAAACCTATATAATTCATTTATTACAGTGTCAAAGTAATATACTTTTAATTAACTAAATAATTTAAAAATCAAATCTGAATCAAAATTTGTATAAGAACGTAGGAATTTATTGAAAATAGTTTTTATATGACTCTTTATCGAAATTAATAATAAAAATTAAATTTAGGTCAAATTTTTATGAAATATTCTTTTTATTTTTACCTTAATAGTTTAAAAATATGTCTCTTTGATTATAAATTTTGTTTCAATAAATTTTATCCATATTCGAGCTAATTTTATTTAAAGAATATAACTTTTGTAGAAAATCAAAATTTGTACACGCTCTCCTATTGGTCTTATATTTTAGATCAGAAGAGATTACAGTTCTAACACTTTCAGACTTGTATTAAGAGATTTAAGTGAGGGGTTCTTAGAAATTTAATTAAAGCAACTAAAAGAACTGACTTTGAAAAGAGGCCTCCAATTAAATTATATGACTTAAAGTTACCCTCCTGTTTCTGACAAAGTTCTTTAGAATATATTTAAGAGTTTAATTATTTCCCATTGAATTTAAAAAGGAAAAAAATTGTAATGCTATATCTTATGAGGCACATTGATCAAAACTAATTTAAATGCATTTTGATTTTAACTTTATGAAAAAATCTCTTTTTTATATTTTTACTTTTCATTGAAAAGAACTTCATTATTAATTTTAAATAGTCTCTGTAATGAATCCCAAATAATTGAATTTAAAAGTCTTTGAAGTGTTTTTATTAAGAGGTTCTACTTTTGTTACGTTTAATTGATAATTCTTTATTTATAGTATGTTTTTTTTTCTTTGCAAAAATCAAATTAAGCTGTATTCCCTTGTTCATTATAACCCTTTCTTGTCCTCAAATATTGATTTCTGCTAAACAAGAGAAATGACACTAGTACAGACAATGACATGTATTTCTAAAATAATTATATTTTTCTTAATGTTAGCATATAATTTTAATACAAATGTTTCCTAAAATGTTTTCATTTCTCTTGGCTGTTTCCCTTTTTAAGATTATATATGAAAAAATATAAATGATAATAATTTTTATGGAAAAATACTGGAAATAACATCCTCATTATTATCAAATACTATCATATGTCGAATTTAATTTTTAAATTTTAAGCACTTTTAAACAATAAACGTAAATTTTTCAATTAAATAATCAGAGTTATTATTCATTAAAATGTATAATTTCGTACAATAGCAAAATTATTTTGACAAGACAGATTTCTCAAAAAACCTTCATTAATAAAACGGGATATTCCTAATATGCATGAATTTCCAAAACAATGGGTACTCATAATATTAATAAAAAATAATGAGATTAAATAAAAATAAAAAATTAGCAGTAAATTATTATATTTTAAGTTATACGATATATAAAATTTACATATTTGGAGTGTGATTTGCAACATTTAAATCAGCAATAACAAATACGTTATTTGTGAAATTATTGTGTGATTGGCAATTTAACTTATAGTGTTAAATCATTTCAGAGTTAATAAAAGGCATCTAGTTTGTTAGTGATTTAAAATTTTTGAGTTAGTATACGTAATTTTAAAGTAAATACTTCTCACTAAAATTTATAGCTAAGCTAAGTTAACCACGATTGATTACAATTTTATTTATATTTTTTTATTAATTTGAAGCTGGTGTTCTTTGGTTGAGAAAAACGTCTTTCTCGTGACAAGATGTTAGCAAATTCTATAACCATCCGAAGATTCATAGTTTTCACTAATGTTGACTAGAATAATTGAAACGTGTCATGGTAGCAATCTCCTCAATGAGGAATGATACTAAATTTTTTTAGTGATAATTACATTATTTCACTAAACCATTTACATTAAATAGTTGTTCATGCTCTATAAAATATTATTGATTCTAATTATATAAATTCTAAAAGATCATATTTCATTGCTGAGATTTGTAAAACGTACCTAAACATTTTTCAAAATAAAACTGCAAAAATGTTGAATTGCTGTATAATTCTGCTTTCCTTCACCAAATAGTATTGATAAATGTTATCTATTCAGTCTATCAAACGAAAATTATATATATTTTATGTAATTTATAACTATTTACATTATGTATTTATAATACTAAATCATATGCGCTATATAAAATTACTCACTATTTACACACTGCTGCTGATTTTTTCATAATATAATAATATACTGGTTAACAGATCATAATTTCTAGAATATAACTGAGAAATATACTTAAATAATCTTTGAAAAATACACCAGAAAGCACCCTTTTTGATTTGTGGTACATTTGAATTTTCTTAAATCAAGCAGGATTAATGTTAACCATTCAGTCTATCAATGTAGTAGCATTAAATAAAGACATCAATACCTAATTTTTAAAATGGCATGAGAAATACAAAATACCTAAAGTTTGTGTGATAAGTTTTTGAATATTCCCACAAATTCCTCAAGCCAGAATTCGCTTTCATTGATTTATGTAAAACAAAATATCAATTTTGCTATTATGATTGAACTTTTGACTTATGTAGAAAAATAATAAAGGAAGATATTTTATTGATGTAATAAATTTAAATATATTTATAATTTAAATTTTCTAATTTACAGCTGTTCCCTTGATTAAAATTTTAAAATAATGTATTTAATATTTTCAAACAATATTAGTGGTATATTTATCAACTGAAAACAGGAAATATCTTTCTGTCATCTTATTCACAAGAATGTAAGAAGGAAACTATAAATGAAATATATTTTCCTGAATAAAAAATCTTTCTGACTTTTAATGTGATTAACTAAGAAAAAATGTTAATGAAGCAAATTTAAAAAATAAGAACAAAAATGTTTTTGAAGAACAATCGATCTCTTTAAACCACTATTATGCTTTTTAAAGCCCAAAAAGCCACACAAATTTTTTTTTCATAATGGGTTGAAAAAAGGAAATTCCTTATAATCTATATTTTGAGGTACTTAATATTTTAGGCTCACCCTATAGTTTTTAAATTATATTCATCAAAATTTTGTATCTCCTTCTAAACAAAAATATTCAAGTAATTTAAGAAACCATCACCTTAAAGTGCTTTTGAAAACTGCAGTCTACTCTAAGGAATCCTTCATAATAAACTGAAAAATTTTTAGAAATGTTCTTCCCTTTTCAGTAAATATATTCTTTATATCGTGTTTCCTTTTAAATAATACAGTGATAGGTTTTTACAAAATTTTTTAATCATTTTCATTTAGCAATTTATTAAATGGGAAATAAGAAAGTTTATCTCATAACATTATAAAGAACCATGTCTTCCTTTAAGATATTTCAAATAATGAGGAAGTTAATTTCTTGCAAGCAAAACATGTATAAAAGTACATTAATTTTGTGTAGAGACAACTTATATCATGATGTGATAAAGTATTAAATCATTTTACTGATAAATAATTCAACGGCATAAGCTTATTACAAAAAAATTTAAGATATAATTATTATTTATAGAATAAGAAATATTTTTGTCTTTCTATAACGTTAAGTTTTCTTGACTTATTTACAATTTTTATATTAAAAATGACACTTTAGCCTGCAAATATATATATATATATATATATATATATATATATATTATCAAACAAATTTACAATGTTTTCTTAAGACATATCACTTAGAAATTGTTGAAATTTTTTATGCAGTTTAATATTTTTAAATATTTTTATCAAATTAATTGTTATCATTGTTAGTAGTTATAATGTTATGTTAGCATTTACTTTTTATATTTCAAAGAGTAAAATTTTCTTTAATCTGATTTTCACGTTCAAAACAAAGAGTATATTTTCTGATGTGCGTGTGTTTATAAAAGGATTTCAATTAGGAATAAAATTCTAATTTTTAATATTTTAGAATAAATAAATTGTTTTTTTATCTGTATAATACCAAGTTTTCTGGGATACAACAATGTTAATATTTCTCTCATATTTTTTAAACAATTACTTATAATATCCTAAAAATTATTTAAAATTTATCATTGCTATTTTCTATTTTAAAATATTTCTTTACAGTGTTTATCGTAAATTCCAAATATTATTTTGATGAGTAAAATAGCTTTTTATAAAAATATATCATTATTTGAAATGTTAAACAGAATTTTCAGTATTTCATATTTTAGCATTGTTGCAGACGCCCACCCTGTCTGGTGGTTAGAGTACCTGACTACGGATGGGGAGGACTTGGGTTCGAATCCTGGCTCGGGCATGGATGTACTTTCTCTTTCTCTCTCTGTGTTTCTTGTCCTTCTCTCAGATGATAGATGAATGTGCCCCGCCCTATAAACGGGTTTATGGTGGTGTGGTGTAGGCGATGCTACTCGTAGATCCATGACTTGATTCATAGATGCCCACCGGGTAACGATAAAATGAGTATCAGTTTCCGGCTTTGTTGAGGCAAATGGGTTAATTACTCAAGTGTGCCCGCCATTAGAAACAAAAAAAACTTTGTTACATATGAATATTAAACTCTTACCATTTCATAGTTTTTTTTGAGCTCGTAATTTACAGGATAATATTTTATGTTCATTTTAAAATTACTTTGAACATCATAAAAATCTAAGCAAGTTTTAATATCAGGGGGACATTTCTATTCAAACATTTTAACATTTCTGTTTTTTTTTTTTTTTTTTTTTTTTTTTTTAATTTGCTCAAAATGTATCTGGAATCCATAAGATTCAAAATACAAAAATGATTGAAGAGATATAACTTGAGTTTTTTTTACCAAAACTCTATTTAAATTGCAATAAATTACTTTTCAAAAGTTACATCTTATAATAGTTAAGTACATGCGTAGATTTATATATTATGAGGAAACTTAAGCTTAATAACACCCTTGTATTCCGCTTTACCAATAAATATTAACAAAAACATACCCTTAATTTTCATATTATTTTTAGAAATTTATTCCTTATTTTTAGCTAATATGATAAGTGATTTCATCCGCAAGTACTTTAAAAATTTTCCTTTATGAAAAAAAATTTTGGAACAAAATAAGAATATAAAATATATTATAAACATATTTGTAAAAAACATATTGTCATAAAAAGCACTTGTATTCCTTTATCAAGTGAATTTACCTTTCATTACGTTTTAAAAATGAATTTTTAGTATTTCTATGTTTTAAATATAAAAAGTTATCATAAAAGATATTTTGCTTGTAATACCAATTTTAGATTTGTATTAAAAATCAATAATTACTCCTATTTGTACATATTTTAGAGAAATTGGTTTTTCAAACAAAAGGAACATTTAAATAGGTGTATTTTATATTTTAGAAGAATTGTGCAGGACACAGAATATACAACTTTTTCAGAATTATTAAACCAAATTTCAAACATATTTCCGAGACCTTATATTACCAGTAAAACTTTGAATATATATATATATATATATATATATATATATATATATATATATATATATTCAAAGTTTTACTAGTATATGAAAATCTGTTTAAGAAAATTTTATTTCAATGAAATGAATATTGAAAAGGTTCCTAGTTTCAATTCAATAGTTTTGTATAAACATTCTGTGTTAGTAGAATGTTTAAAATCCATTGGTCATTATAATCGAATTTTATTTGAAATTAATATTTAAATAAATCTGTTTTATATTTTTCGCAAACAACAATGTGCTATTATACCATAGGCAAAAATTAAAATTTTGCTTAATAAATACAATCCTCATAAGATAATATACCGTTGAATAAATTTATAAAAAAATGTGTCTCTGCAGATATTGTTACAATTTAACTAATATTTTTCTTTTGAAGCATTTAAGATAAATACAAAAGAGTGAATAATAATATTAGTATATTTCTATAAATTTAGGTTCTCTGAATAATAATTTAATAGTGTTTTTAGAAATATAGATTCTTTTACATTATTTGTGATTTTTAGTATTTAAAATACAACATGAGCAACATTTCATTCATATGCATAAATGTATGTATATATAAATATGTGAGTATATATGTGTGAAATGAACCCTTAATTAATGTGTGCAATACCCTTAATTTAATGAATTAGTTAGCACACTTAAATAACCTTTGATAATTTATTTAAAATCAAAGTATTCACATATAGTTCTTACCATTCACATGAAGTGCATTCACATACAGTGTAATTTATTACAGTCATATCAATATGTATTTTAAGTTCACAACAAAGCTCTGTCTGCGGGATCATTAAAAGATGTGTTATACAGTCATTTAAAAATACTAGGCTTGAATCGAGGGGTAAAGTATAATTAGAACATTTGTAATACTTATGACCATAAATATAAGTCCTTCAATTTATAGGGATTGCTTGAAAAAAAAAATATTTCCCTAAGTAGAAAAAGTAATATGCTTGACATAATTTTGGATCAAGTAGAAATTTCAATTCCCTTCCTCAAAAGAAAAAATAAAATAATTTATCTTTTAAATGTATAAAAATAAACTATACTGAAGATTCAATAATACTGAAAACACTTTGCTTTATCAAATGAATTTAAAATGAACATAATATGCTCCATGTGTAAGAAAAAGAGAATGTGCAAAAGGAAAATCGCTTGGGGAAAACAAAAATAATTTTCTTCTTAAACGGCGAGTATCACCAAAAATAAGGGCTTTTCTGCCAGTTCTTCTATCTCCTTTATGCTCCCCTGAATAGGCCTTAAATTTTCTATTTAAGATCACCCATCTGAACGTGAGTGGGAAAACACTCCGAAGAGAGAAAAAAAAAAAAAAAGCCTCGACTTCCATGAAAAGAAAGCACCTTCCTTTATTTTAAACATCGGGGTTGGTGAAATATGGAACTGTGAAACATAAGTAGGTCTCTTGAACTGGTATTTCCTGTTGTCAATCACCAACCTCTAACGAGCTGATTCGATAAACTGTTCGTATTTTAAACAACTCACTGCTTCATTTTGCTGACGATTTATCCTTTTTCCTTTTATCTTTTATCTTTTTTTCAAGACTGATAGCAAGCGACACCTACCGCACATTATTTTCCGCTTGATTCACAGTATCAACGAGCTAATTTCATGCTAATTACAGGACCATTTTTCATTTACCTTCCTTTTATTGATCACAAACTACCAAGAACATTGTTTTAAGTTTAATTTTGTTTAATTATTTTAGATGGAAACAGAGCTAGATAAATGAAGAATATTTCTAAGAGAAAGAACTGATATTTTAAATATAATGTTAGATGAAATAAATAATCAATAAATTTGAAATTTACTGATAAATAATTTTTCTTTTACTTTTTTTGGAACCTAAAAGGTAAAATCCTATTTAAGATGATAAATATACAGTATTAGGAAAATTCATGAAAATTTTTAAAAATAACTCTCATTCATGTAAAATTTTTCTGATGAAAGTAGTAGGATTTATAATTAATTATACATTCCTGGTACAATTTTAATTTAGGAAGTGATGTTTAATATAATTTTTGTATAATAAAAAAATGTGAAAACGAAATGAAGGTGTTATTTATAATAAATTTAAATTTATGGAGAAAGTTTTATTTTCCAATTATATGTGCATATATTAATAAGACAAAAAAAATTATATTTTACAAATACAATTTTTTTAAATATTTTTATTAAATTAGTTTATATTATTCGAAAATGTTTCTTTAAATCAACTTTTGAATTTAAAAAAATCTAAAGGAGATGAATAATATAATAATTTAATGTTTACACTATTAATTTAATTTTCTTATAAAATAAGATAACTTAATGTCTATACTTATATACGTTGTTAATGTTTGTACTATTAATTTAATGCTCATATTAAATAAGACAGTTCAATGTTTATACTTGTGTGTGTATACGCTGTTTACTGGGGTAATCTTCAAAAATAATATGAAAGAAATTATTTGTGTGCATAAAATTCAAATCATAAAATTTTAAAGTGTAAGATTCTATAACTTTTTAACTGCAGTTTACTTATTACTTTTATTGGAAATGATTTTTGTAATTTATCCCAAAATTTCATATCTTAATTTAAAGCTATAAAATATTTTTATTGATAGAAATATAAAGAATAAATTTCTCATAATTTTTATGTAACTATTATTTATATATTACGTATTTTTAGAAATATGGAAATTTTAATTTAGAACTATATCACAAATGACATAAAATGTATCATCACTTATCAAGTCAATTTTTCTATCAAAATAAAAGTTTGCACAAAAAAATATGAAAATAATTTAAAACGTTCATTAAAACGTTCATAATTCATTAACGTATGCCAGTAAATTAGTTTAGATTAACCTCAATATTTTTGTTTTTGTATTTATATTTCATAGATATAAAAAAATTTAAATATTAAGCTTATATGAACTCAGCATTAATTAATAACAACTATGTTTACTGATTCACAGTAAAGAGTGATTGATTAAGATACGTAGTACGAAAATCTCAACTATCTTAATGCTAAAAACTTATAAGTTTTTATGTTAATATTTTTACTTACTCGTAAATTTCAAATAAGTATTATATTTTTAATAATAAAATAAGAAAGTGAAATATGATTTAAAGTCTCTCCCCTCTTTTCTTGGAATTCAGGTATATAATTTAGTGATAGTGCTGTATGATTATGAAAGAAAATTTTTATTTCATGTCCATGGGCGATCAAGATTAATCAAGTAAAACTAAATAGATACTTCTGTTTTAGTTTTTAAACAGTTTTAATGGTAAAAAATATATACTATTTCTCGTGAAATTTAAATATTTTATATCTTTTATTGTACTATCAAAACAACTGCAAAATAATTTTTTTACAAATCAGCAAATCATAAAACTATTATATGTTAATATATATATAGAAAATATTTTTGCTTAAAATTGATTTTATACTTTTAAAAAAAGTGCGTCTTAATATACAAATTAAGGAAATTAAACATTAATTTTTCTAGCAAGGTTACATATTAAAGTTATTAATATAATTAGTTGCCAATTACTTAGTACTTTTTACAAAACGAAATGAAATAATTTCCCTTTGATAAATCGTCTTTTTCTTTTAAATTGTAAATATGTTAAAAGGAAAAAAAAATGCTATACACAATTACATGTTTTCTTCAGTGTTTAACTTTTTCTTTATTATGTTAGGGAATACTGAATTAAAGCAAATTTCAGACGGAATTTTTTTTCACTCCTTTTAGCACAGACTCTACAACTTCAAAGTATTCAATTATTAAGTCGCTCACTCAAAAACAAAAAAAAAATTAAGATGACTCAAATGACTATCCTTATCTGCAGCAGTCTACATTTCATCACTTCCCCAACACTGGGGGTGCCCAAAGTGGCACAACAAGTTGACAATAGGAATCAGAGCCATCTGTTTTTCGTACGATAATGCCGCAGTTTTGAGAAAACAAGAAACATAAACTGTTAACAGGAATAAAACAGAGCAAAAGACGTAAGTTGAGACCCTCTTCATTCATATCACAGTTGTTGAAAACTAAAATACAGAAGATAAGCTGTTTAAAAGCTGAATTACTCTTCAGGGTCGTCTAGGATAGGCAAGAATGACTTGCAAGCCTAAAACTGTAGCAATGGCAGTTACAATATCTCTTTTGTAAAAGAACATTTTATTTGCATTTTATGATAACTGATTTTTTGCATTTATAAATGAAAGAAAAATGAATTGATTGGAAGTTAAATTCATGAGTTTTTTGTAAGAACTTGCGTAAATAACGCTTAGTAATAATATTTATACATATTATATATATTATTTGAAAACTATTTTTGAATTGTACATTGAATTCATTAAATTCCTCATACGTAATAAAGTAGCCAATTAATGAAATATTTTATGTCTGAAGAAGTTTATGATTGATTAGTAGTACTATCAGCTAGAGATATAGTTGTCTTATGAAAGCTGGAAGAAGCCCATCTTCTGTTGTTATTAATCATGTTGTTTAGATTATAAACATTTCATCAAATGTTCAAAAGTAATGCAAACTTTTCAAAAGAAATTGTTTGTCATCAAGTGATAATAGCTTCGGATCAGTATCTTAGTAGCGAACCATTTCAAAACAAAAGTGGTTCATAAATTTCTGGATTTTATCTAAAGATAAACTTTCTCTAATTTGATGTTGACAAAAATGTAAGCTAAGGTTTCTGTTCCTTAAAATTATTTTTAGATAACTGAATGAAAAGGTTTTTCTTGTTATTTAAACATGAATTTCTTATTTTTCTCTTTATGTTTAGTTTTATGAAATTAATTAAAATAACAAGTTGATTTTATTTACATTTAAACCTTTAATTAATGTAACAAAAATGATTTGTTTCATGCTAAGTGACTACTGTTATTTTCATGATAATTTGCATAAAAGAAGTTTTTGTTCTTTCTTAGGTTTTTGAACATTTTAAAATTCTACAAGTAATTAAAATTTAATTTATAAAATATAATACTGAAAACAGTATTTAATATTTATCCATTTAAAATAATTCTGACCTGTATATTAACGTTTTCTTTATTAATTTCATTTATAAAGTAATTTTAATTAATCTAAAATAATTGCATTTTTTCGTTAGTGAAAAGGGGTTCAACTATATTTTTCTTAGAATTAAAATTGTTACAAGAACCATTTTCATCAAGAGTATGAAAATTCATTGTTATTTGTCTGTAAATGAACATAGGTAAGTGATTATATTTCCTGATCAAAAGATTAATTTATTAATATGAAATCTTCACTAGTTATAAATTTTCAATACAAATTTTTACGTCAACTTTAACACAAGTGTGAAAGATCCATTAAAAAATACAAAAAGTAACATATAGGGTCTACTAAAATTGTATGATCATTCTGTATGATAAGTAATGTCAATTGATGTAAAAATTATATAATACTGATAAGTATGAAATATAACAACATTATTGGTTTTGATTCTTGCGAATCAGAAGCTGTGCCATACAAGATCAATCAAATTATTAAATGAATACTGTAGAATTTCTGTATATCTTAACCATAAGGTACGTAGAATCGGTATTTAGAGGTGAAAAAAATCAAATTAAATTGCCCTAATAGACACGTTTGAAAATCAAAGATAAAAACCGATTACCTGTGATTCAAGGAAAAACAAAATATTCGTCACAGTTTAAACTGAGTTTTCATTCATTGATTTGGGCAAATGTCCTTTTTGAGTAGCAGTTCCAAACTCTGCCAAGAATGTCTTTTCAAAACTATATTGTTAACATTTCAGTTATCCTTTTTTTGTCTCTAGCTATTTTTTTTATATTCGATTATTCTATGTTGCATCAATATTTAAGATTCAGTGGTACAAAATTATGATGTTTTGTACAAAAAAAATAAAAAAAAACATCGTGTATACAGTTCTAATTATTCTTAATTTCATAGTTAATTGTTTTATAAAACCTTTAATGTTATTTTCATCAATCAAGAGCAAAAAATTGTGCTTATTAGCTGCTGAAGGCTTATATCATATTTTTATCAGACCTATGAAGACCTATATTTTATTTTGAAAATTTTTCTTGGAATTTTCAAAATAAAGTAAAGGTCTAAAATTTAAATTTATTAAAGAATTTTCACAAATGAAAGTAAAACATTTAATTTTAAAAAGGATTCAATGAAAAGAACAAATAGCTTTCTTTTTAGTTTTTAATTACGTTGTGACTGAAACAGCAGTTTATAAAGAAATATTTCTTTCAAGACAATAGTTGCTACAATTAATTGTATGTAGTAAAAGTCAGACCGAAAAAACAATTGATTATTTCAAAATAAAGTTTCATTTTATAAATGTTATTAAGTTTTGAAATTCATTTTATTAATAGAAATTGAAATCTCAAGTTATTTTCAAAACTTATAATATAAGAGAATTAATTTTTTTACTAAAATTAATTTACAACTTTGCACAAAAATTATTATATTTTATTATTAAATTATTTTTATCTTGGAAAATAGTTTTAGCCTTCTTTCAGATATGTAGTTATATCTCTTGTTAAAAAAATCATAAAAACTAGCATGATTTTATATTCAATGAGATCACAAAAATAAATTTTAAGTAGTGAAAATGTTGAACTTTTGAAGAAATTTCTCGAGAACAGATTTCAATTATCAACAGATATTTTATCCAGTATCATGATAAAAGATTTCGTAGAGTTCTTTCAAGAAACCATTAAAGTATTGAAATATCCTAGATCGGAAATTGAATAGTTTTCTATAAAGAAAACCTTTCGCGCTTTTGCAAAAATATTTTCGCTTAATATTAGCATTTATATGCTATTATTGAATTTAATTTTAAATAAATATTAGTGTTTTCTTCTGCAAAAATGGTATTAAATACGTATCTTCACTTTTGTTTAGATAATTTTCTAGTTTTGTATTTGAAGTTTTTGTAATGATCATCAGGAAATTTATCCATAAATTGTTTGAATTCTTGTAAACAATTGATTTTCTATAAAGAATCTATAATACATCTTCTACCGTAAATCTTTTCAAGATCAATTTTCTGAAGTAAACAATGCTAGAAATTTCTATTCCATGACAATTTTCAAACTTATAGGTGTTAATTTTTCCTTAATTTATTACTTGTTTTATTGTATTTTTAAGCTAATTTTCTTTCATTGCTTTTACAGTAAAAAGAAATTCTAATACTACAGTTACTTTTAAAACATTACATGAAACCAAACATTCTACCAAAATACGTGTATTTTTATTTTTTCCTTAATGAAACAAATAAATATTAATAAATGCATGTTTAGCACTATATAATTAATTTTTATGTATGAGAAATGTTTTCCTTTCGTAATGATCCTTTTCAATGCAAACATAAAAATGTATACGAAATTATATTTTTTCAAGAAAAGGAAATAGAAATAAAGAAGTTAAGGAAGACTTGCATTGTTTGGTAAGACCTAAAGAAAATACACATAAATTCAAAACTAAATCTCAATTATTCTATAAAAAACAGAGTGTTTTTAATAATTAATATTTCATTTATAAGAGAATTTCATTCAATAAAAGATTGTTACCTTTTATTGATAAAAAAACAATTTTTTTTAAAAAAAATGAAAAAGAAAATTATTAAAAAGTAAAGATTTCATATTCATTAGATATTATTTTGAAAAAAAAGTTTCTATTTTCCTTTTATTACTGATTTCTAAAGAAATTAGAATGTAATAAATATAAAAGATAAATGTTTGGAACCATTTGTCTCTAATAAGAACTGTTTCCTCAATTACTAATTGGAAAAAAATAGTAAATAATAAGAAAGGTGATAAATCCTCACAAATTGCATAATATTTAGAAAATGAATATGTAATTAGATGAAAAAAATCAAACTGATAGTTTCAAAATGTTTTAACGAATTTTATTTAACTTGATTTGTTTCATGTATTTTAATTAGTTTTAATTAATACTTGTACTTATTCTAAAAATGACCCCCTATCGTAAGTACATTTTTCAATTTGAACACAAAAATATCAATAAAAATTATATTTTAATCCTTCTATAGTTGAAAAAATGATTTCATGAGATAAAACTGGAAAGTTTCTCTGTAAAATAAATGTATACAGTTGAACGAGAATAAATGCAAAGACAAATGTTTTGATTTAAACTAATAACAGAAACATCTTGCAACCATGTTTATATAAAAAAGTAGCAAATAAATTTCATTTTTATTAAAACCGTTTCTTATTAGTCAAATAATGCTTTACCCACAGTCATTTTTCTAAAGAGCATCCTTTTCTTTTTTCTTGGAAATAAACACAGTTCGTAATAAATAGATACAATCTTTGAAATAAACAGAAATAAAAAAAATTTGTTAAAGTTAAAAAATGAGACTTCATCTGAGATCCTAAAAACATTAATCTTCTCAACTTTACAAAATAAATGAGACTGAAAACTTAACTGGTAAATGTATCTTTGAAGACAAATTATTTTCTTTGATCAAGCATTATTTGTTCTCAAAGGTGTTCCTCTTTTGTTGATATAGTAATATACATAATAGTTGATTATTATGTATAAAACATATAAATAGATATCATTTTAAATTTTTGTTTTTAGAAATGGGACTTCCATTGGATCTACGTGAGCATGCTTTGGATCTTAGCATGAAAACTCATAATAAGTAAGTATTCAATATTATGATGTTATTTCTTTTATATATATTATGAGGATCTCTCTCTCTCTCTTCTCTGCAATTTATTGTTCAATAGTAAACGTTTTATTCACAAAATTTATAGGAATTTTTTAAAATTGATTTAGTATTACTTTAACAAAAACAAAATTTGATTACGATAAATGTGTAAGATGTAATATTCTGCAGATGTTAAAGTATCTTCATATGGGTAATATCTTATTAATATAAATAATTAATATAATTATATCAAAATAATATCTTATTTTTCTGTATAATGTAAACGATCAAAATGTAAATAAGCTATACAAATGATTTAAGACAGTTATTTTTAGAAATAAAGCTAACATACATAAATATGACATGAAAAATATTTTAAGAGATTAAAAAATTGTTTTTGTTAAGTTAATTTGAAATGAAAAAAAAATACAAAGTTTGAAATAGTTGGAAATCAAACAAAGACACAAAAAGTGTTCAATTATTGAACGAGAATTTTAATATTTAGAAAATAATCAAAGTTTACAAAATGATTTCTTAGTTTAAAAAGAACACAATTTTTTGAATAATTCTAAGAATATTTTTAAAAAGTTTTTCTGCTTGCCCATTGTCGATTACTGTGCGACTTATTTTCTTCCGATATGTATACAGTTGCTCTTAAATTTTGTCCTTCTTCCGATATACATCTAAGCATAAAGATTATTTGAAGTATTTCAATTTTAATGTTTTTGAAAATGAAACTTTCATTACTATTATTTGAGAATTATTTAAATTTTTATTTAGAAATTAAAGAGAAATGCTATCTCGGTAATTACTTTGAAATAAACAACCTTACAAAAGTTTTTATTACCTATTCGGTAAGTCTATCAAAACAGAATGTCTTTTTGATATCAGATAAATAGTATTTTCTTTCCTAGAAACGGATTAAGTATACAATATCATGATGACATTGTTTTTAATGTAAAAACTAATATTATAATATTGTGCACATAAAATTTGTTGAAAAAGATATCTTCTTCGGCAATTTTTTCTACTATAAATATTTTCTATACTTGTATTATAAAATTACTTGTCATAAAATTGATGAAAAAAAACTTTTAATTTTCTTATCTACTTTACTTTTATCAATTAATTAAATAAATTTATTTTCATTACATACAAGAATAACGAATATGATAGCTCCACAAATTAAACAAGAGTGAAGAAACTTTTTTTGATAATTTTTCATTTAATGAACGTCAGAAAAGTTTTTTAATATTTTAAAATAAAGCGTAAAATGACTAATTTGTTGATTTTATAGCGTTACTTTTCTAAAATTTCCAGAAATACCACTTGTGTAATTGCATTTCAAAAATGATTCCGTATTTTAACTTATGGTAAATTTGTTCATCACTTAACTTTAAATGCTTACTTATCACTAAAAAATATTAAATTAATAACAGATTTGGAAAAATTACTAAGTCAACATAAATAATTATTTTCTTTCTGTTTGTCTACTGATGTTTTTTTTGGATTAAATTCAGAATAGTTGACTCGAATGGAATGAAATTTATATCAGACTGTTGTTCTCTGGTAATTTAAAACTTTACTATATTTTTTCATTTCAAAATTTTAGCTACAGCGTTAGTAATTAATTTAAAACATTATCAATTCAGATTTGAACTTTTTGAAAAGTTGCTTGGAACAATATAATTACACAAAATGATATAAAATTATTCCAGAACTTTACTCGCTTCAACAACTAAGGCGTGGCGTTTTATATATAAATCCCCTTTTAAAGTTGTTATTTATGGCTAACCATCAGCGGTAAAGATGCAATATATGCATCATTGGATTTTCCCTTTTTCTACATTCCTACACTACATTTAAAAAAAAACAATTATTACTTTTTAGAAAATAATTGTTCTCATTCATTGGAACATACACAAGTGCGTTTATCCTTTCCCCAATACATCACCAGGTAGAAATTCATTGGAATGCTGACAAAAGAAATCCCGATTGCAATATGTTATGTTTTTACATCTAAAGGGAATTTTTATGGTTTTTCTAGCTCAATCTATTTATTTCTATCTGATGTTTACGTGCAACGTCATTTCATGCTTCAGGAAACTTTATAAACAAAGTAAATAGTAAATATCTCACTTTTCTTTATCATAATTTTTCCCTTAAAATTAGAATCATATTTTCCATTGGAAGTTATGCCCTGTGAAAGGTGGTGGGCATAGCCTAGGAGTCTAGAATTAAAAGCATTACATTACCACTAAGTATTTATTTTGAACCTCATTTTTTTAAATATATTCAAATATCTTAAATATTTTCATTGGAGCATAACTATTGCAAATACACAAAAAATTTGCATTCAAGGTAATTTATTTGAGATAAATTTAAGCATCAAAATTACATAATTTCATGTACTTTAAGAAAATACACACACTAGCTGTTTTACCATTTCGATAAAAGCTATATATAAACTGTACATTCATTATAACATAAAACATTTATAAAATAAAATTATAGACCTAATAATCCTCTTCAAAATCATTTCATCTAAAATAAAAACATTAGGAATTCAAACTATTCCTTATTACTTACTAAAATACAAATCTTATGAATATGCATGCAATAATTTTAAACTTAAGAAATCAAGAATTTCAGAATCCAAACTAAATGTCCTTTATATAACTTTTATAGATTTTAGAGTGATCCAAACAAAATCCCGAAAAAGGTTGAAACCATTAAAAGCAGATGTTTTCCAGAATAAAAAAATTATATTTGCTAATTACCAACATGTTATACAATTAAAAAAATGTACGTTGAATCTATCTTTTATGCATATTTTGAGTAACACAAAGCCTCTCTTCGGTCATCTAATTTTGCATCCAGGTGTTTTTTTAGACGTTGATAAATAATGTACGAAAACAACAATATTGCACGCTTTGACCTCTCTCTTCTAACTTATTCATTCTCTATAGCCAAGGACAAGCTATGAGTCATTTTGTCCACATTTTTTAAGTTAAATTTTTTGGGTCAAATTTGACATTGTTAAAAAAGTTTGCTTATCTGAAATACATTTTTTTAAATAATTATTTACTAGCGTTAATGAAATTCTTAAAGAAGGAAAACTTCTGCATTTAAGAAAAAATATAAAAATTATCAACTTATAAGATAAACCACATTTTTGGTTTATCTTATCATAACACATATCAGCAGGTTACAGACATCAGCTGATATTTTAATTTATTTCAGATATATATAAGGGTTAAAATAACAGCACATTCCTCTCAATATTGTAAGGAGCTTTAAATACTTTACGAACACAAAGATTATTTTGAGAGACTATTTTAATGTCATTTGAAAAACGTTTTCTTGGATAGTTATTAATGGAGTTAAAAAAAAACTACTAAATTTCCACACTAAATTTGCTGTTCAACCAACTCTGAGATGATATAAGCCACTTTAAGTCAATGAAAAAAGCCTTATTTATTTGAAGAAGTAAATAAAACACTTAATAAATAAAATGTGTTCAAAATGATTGAAGATCCAAATAAAATGAGTCCTCTAAATGCAATATCTTTTATGCACTTGATATTATGTAGCGCACATGCATCTCAATTGTTGCTCATTAAGAGTCTTATAAGCCTCCTCAAGTCATCAATATGTATCATCACATGAGTCTATTTTTATTTACTTGAGTGAGTGAATAAAATTCGTGGAGTTTCATTACATAATATTTCATAATTAAGTGATATTTCGTGTTAGTGAATCTCACATAAACATAATTAACAAATTTAAATAGATTTTCTTGTAACATAGTGTTGTAAATATTGTAATAAAGAGGGAAAAAAAATTTTTTTTTATATATTCAGCGGTCATCTAAGAACTAAGAACGGTTAGCAATTTAAAATGAAAATTGCAATATGTAAGAAAACTGTTTTGTTAGAAAGAGAAAGCTTCCCGTAATTTCATGGCAAATATCATTTCATATATTTCAAATTCAATCGTATATACACTTTTGCCGTATGGACGAGCTTCAAAATTCCCACTGAATTTAATATCAAAAAGAAACAATTACTGCCAATACAAGACTAGAAACAGTACGCCTTCTTTAAACATCCTCTGGAGGACTTATCAAAGACAAAATGTAGTATTTCCTTGACGCAAGGGAGGAAACCTAGGAAATTTGAGAAGTGCGTGAAAGCATCTATCTAATGATGTTCAATAGTATCTTCCGATGGTTTGATAACATGCCATCTACACAAAATAATTTTTTTTTTGTGATATGTCTTGCTTTTCTTGGTGTTGCAACTTGGATGGACAGCAGTGTATTATATAATTTATGTATTATATTTTATCGTAATTAATATATTACATATTTGTATGTACATACATTTATTATTAAATATACACCACTGCTCTTGAGATAACTACACCAGGAAAAAATAAAAACAGCTAACTGATATTTATTTTTCCAATATTTTATTCTGAAAATTATAAAAAATTTAAAAAAAAACTTAGGAGCATAAAATTTGATAATCTATGCTTCTAAGATTTTTATTTTGCTAATACTTCTGAAATTCAGTTTCAACTAAATGTTACAGTTCATAAACTGTACTGACTGTCTTCTGAAGACAAGCCATGAGGTGGGAAAAAGTAATCAAACATTTTCAATTGGTAAAAGATCTGGAGAATGTGCTGGCCAGGGCATCAGTCGAACATTTTCTTCAATTAAAGTAAATAATTATTCAAAAACATTTTTACTAGGCAATAATGTTCAAATGTAATTTATGCATAAGAACAAATGATATAAGTCACTACGAACGGTTAGCTATTTGGCTTGAATACTTTGAAAAGCTAATCATTAGTTTATTTTTTTCTTTCTTCAGGTTCTATTAGCATACTTTCCAGGTGTAACGATTTTAGTGATTCTCGTTGTATAAGCAAACTGAAAATGATTCATTGTTTGTATTTGTAATGATCATGAGTTGACAAAAAATTCTACACGCAATTGTCACTAGTGATTTATATTTTGCTAATACTTTTGAAATTTTTTCTTATGATACAAAAATCTTATTATTTTAAAAAACCAACTTCTCGCTATTAATTCTATTTAAAACCATATATATGAAGCTATACTTAAAAAATGTGTTCCTTAGAAGTGAATAAGAATGTTCCTTAGAAGTCAATTTTTTTTAGTATCAAAATTAACGATATCAAACTAATTTCATAATTAATATCACTAGAAACATTAAAGATAATTATGCTGTTTTTTAAAATACTATAATTTCAAACTAATATATAGATAATTAAGAAACTCCTATACATTTGCTAAATTAATTTCTCATACTAAAACCATCTACAGTGGCTCTCAAAAGTGTTCGTACGCTTTAAAATTTTGTAGAAAAAACGCTGTAGTTTGGAATTGTATTCGAATATAAAGCCAATGTTTTTTTGATATCTACTCCAAATTATTCTGGATGAAGATAAACTTTTTGTTTCTTAATAGTGAGTTATTTTCTTTTTTTAAAATGAATTTAGAATCATGGATAAAACACTCCACAAAAGTTATCGTACACCGAAAAATTTTCGTAAAATTTCATATAAAATTATCATCTGACAGATTTATTTATTTCATTTTTGTGATGTTTAGTAAACCATTTGACTTTATTTTTTGCCATCTTACCTCGTTTTATTTTATACAGTATTCAAAAATGACAAGCAGTCATGATGAAATAGCTAACAGCATTCAAAAATTGATAATTTTTCATCATAAGTGTGGAAAATCCTTCCGGGATATCTCTAAATTTACCCCTATTCTACAGTAGAATGTGTGATAAACGCTTTAAGGAAGAAAATTGGATGGAAAATAAGGTAAGAATTTGTAGGCAAAGTTAAGTCAACATGAAAAGAAATTTACCTTTATAAAATTTGTGTAAAATGTACGTTTGAGTGCTGCAAGGATTTTTACAGAATTTACTCTGAAAAATTTTCTACTCCAATTTCACTTGAAACTGTTCAACGAGTACTCAGATCAGCTTGATTACTTGGGCCCTCTGCTCAAAGAAAAAGTTTTGTGAGTTTAAAAAATAGAAAGCTTGGGCTTTCCTTCTCAAAACGAATTATATATAAACCCAAATCGCAATAGAATCATGTCTTAAATTTGCAGATGAAAACAAAGTTAACATTTTTGGTTAAAATGGGCGTATAATTAATTATATAGAAAAGAAAAAATGCGGAACTTAGTCAGAGACCTTGGTTGGAACACTAAAGTACACTACTGGCCACTAAAATTGCTACACCAAGAAGGTGACATGCTACAGACGTGAAATTTATACGAAAGGAAGAAGGTGCTGTGATATGCAAATGATTAGCTTTTCAGCGCATTCAGACAAAGCAGGCGCCAGTAGCGACACCTACATTGCGTTTAAATGAGGAAATTGTTCAGCCGGTTCCTCATACACAAATTGCATTTGAACGTTGTTGCCTGATGAAAAGTTGTTGTGATGCCTCGTGTAAGAATGAGAAATGCATACCAGCACGTTTCTGACTTTGATAAAGGTGTAATTGTAGCGTTTCGGGATTGTGGTTTATCTTATCGCAGTATTGCTGCTCGTGTCGGTCGAGATCCAATGACTGTTAGCAGAATATGGAATCGATGGGTTCAGGACGGTAATACGGAACGCCATGCGGGATCAACGGCCACCTATCACTAGCAGCCGAGAAGACAGGTATATTATCCGCATGGCCGTAATGGATCGTGCAACCAATTCACGAGCCGTGAGTCAAGAAAAGGGGTCGTTTGGAAGACAACAAGTGTCTGTACGAACACTTCGACGACGTTTTCAGAAGCTTGGACTCTCAGCTCGGAGACCATGGCTGCGGCTTCCCTTGACGCTGCGTCATAGACAAGAGCGCCTTCAATGGTGTGATCAACGATGAACCTGGGCGCACGAATGGCGAGACGTCATCTTTTCAGATGAATCCAGGTTCTGTGTACAGCATCATGATGGTCACATCCGTGTTTGGCGGCATCGTGGTGAACGCACACTGGCAGCGTGCATTCGTCATCGTCATACTGGCCCATCGCCTGGAGATGGCATGGAGTGCCATTGGAAACACGTCTCTGTCACCTCTTGTTCGCATTGACGGTGCTTTGAACAGTGCACGTTACATTTCTCGTGTTTTACGACCCGTGGCTCTACCTTTTATTCGAGCCCTGTGAAACCCTACGTTTCAGCAGGATAATGCCCGACCGCATGTGCCGGTATTGTACCAACCTTCCTTGATACGGAACATGTTCGGCTGTTGACCTGGTCAGCACGTTCTCCCGATCTTTCACCAATAGAAAACGTCTGATCAATGATTGCCGAGCGACTGGCTCGTCACCAAACGCCAGTCACTACGGTTGATGAACTGTGGCATCATGTTGAAGCTGCATAGGCATCTGTACCTGTACATGCAATCCAATCTCTGTTTGACTCAATGGCCAGGCGTATAACTGCTGTTATTACTGCCAGAGGTGGTTGTTCTGGGTACTGATTTCTCAGGATCTATCTAGCCAAATTTTTTGAAATTTTAATCACTTGTTATTTCTAGTATTATATATTTGTCCAATAAATATCATTTTGTTATCTGCATTTCTTCCTGGTGTAGCAATTTTAATGGCTAGTAGGGTATGACAGTGAAGGTGTCTTTGTGGTGGGGTGTATATCAGTATCAGGATGAAGTAATTTGTTATTTATTGATAACATAATGAGAACCACATCTGCTATTTATTTAAATATTTTAAAAGATAATTTCAAATTATATACCAAAAATTTGGCTTTTTGAAACAACTTTATTTTTTTCAGGATAACGATCCTAGACCTCAGTTTTCGCCTTTGATGCCTCCATAACTGTCCATAAGTTCTGAAAACACCACTTCAATCACTAAATTTAAACTCGATAGAACACATTTAAAAAGATATCCTAGAAAAATTAAGCATTGCTTATACTGAGGAGCAACATTTTATCTATTATTAATAAATTTCTGACATTTTCATTCCAAAGTAAAAAATAAAATCATGTTGTTATTTTTTGACTTTTCAAAAATGACTAATTTTAATTTTATAATTGAGAGCACATTTCTAAGTATAAGAAAAATAAATGAATTTAGAAGATATCCTTTCCCATTTTTTTATCATGAACCTTTTATAATAATATTCTAATGAGAGAAAAATTCATAATGAAATCATTCTAGAGTTGATGATGTACCTTGTTTCTCCGCTGGAATTTTTTCCTGATTGTTTCTTTTACTTCTCTAAATCCCCAGAATAATTTTTAGAATATTCAATGATATTTTAAATTAGAGCTAAATTTCTTTTTAATTTTAAGAAGTTTGCAATGAATGCATGTGACTACTTTTTTCAATCAGAAAAATATTAAAACTGTCTTTTCCAGAAATAGAAATGATTAACGCTTCAAGAGAGAACTTTTCATGTTTTCTGATAAAAACATGATTTTATATCTTTCGTAAAATGAGGTAAATTAATGGAAATAATTTTAATATCACCTTTGATTTTAAAAAAAAATTAATTGGAAATGATTAATATTAACTTAAAACTCAATTTGTTTTAATATATCATAGTCAACTGATTCCTAAGTAATTGTAAATGATAGTTAAGATTTCAAATATATATATTTCAAAATATTGAAACCACAATTAAAACAGTGGTTTCAATACTTTATAATAATTTTCAGCAGCTTTCAGATTATGTTAATGTAATAAATTTTTTAACTCCAAAATAAATAAATGACAAATAAAAGAATCGAATGCTTAGGAAGAAGTGTATCGAATGTATGATTATTTTTCCATTAAAATTGAATTTCATTTAAATTAAAGGCAATTTTTAGACTTTATTTTATATTTGCTTAACTATATTCCTTTTTTGATTAAATCAGAAATTTTTAAATTCAGATATAAAAGCTGTATAGTGTTATATATTATATCAATTATAAAATTGTTTTGCTTTTCTTCATAGAAAATATTTTAATTAATAAATGTATGCAGTATTAAAGACACAGTAGTAAGATACAACATTTAGGGATGCGCTCTTAAAAATATTGGTTCAGGGTATTAATTTTTGCGTAATCTAAAACGTAAACTATTTTATTTAAATTCTTTCTTGAAAATGTTAAATAAGTACAAAATATTTTTTAAGTTTAGGCAGTTTTTCATTAACTTGTAAAATGCAAAGTAATAATCAATTAAGCTACCATGCTTCAAACAATTTCTAGTATATTGGTTCCACAAGTTATAAGAGAATACACTCTCGAACATTGCATAATATATGCTTTCATATAAATATTTATCATAAGAATATTAGTTAAAAATAGTTATCATAAGAATATTAGTTAAAAAAATATTTATTTCTCTAGCAAATCTGAAATAATTTTACAGTACTATGTATTTGTTATTGCTATAAAAGTTTATAAAAATGGTTGAATACTTCTAAATAACTTAAAACTATACTGAAGTTACATCTGCATTAAAAGAATACACAGTTAATGAAACAAAAATATAACTAATTTCTTATAATAATTAGAAAGAAAAAATCAATTATGGTCACTATAACATCATGGTGCATTCAAAGTCATACTTTTATCTATAGTAATAAAAACTTTTGATATTCAAGTAATATAAGCACTTAATTATGATTATAAAAGGCTTTTTTTTATAAAACTTAGTAATTTTTTAAATCCATTAATTTATTTTTTATATTAAAATCCAAATATAAGTCTACTTTATTTAAAAATAGGCTTATATTTGATTGTTTTTTCCATAAATCAGTGATATATCTATCAATTGGAAAAACATTTATATACATATTAAATGGTTCAGACAACTTTCTTTTGCAGTTCAACTTTCAATACAAAATGCGTATGAACAAAAGAAGAGCATTTTATAAATACTGAAGGACATCTACGATTTACTGAGTTTTTTTCAAAAAGTTTTTTCCACCATACAATGATGTTTCACGTTATAAATGAAATAAAATTAAATGGAAGGAAATATTGAATGCTTGAAAATACCCTTAAGTTATAAATTTATTAAACATTGTAATCGTTACTATTTTTTTCCATGTTTTTATGCATTTGGCGGCAGTATAGTATAATAGTGAAACATAAACTGAGAATAGTGAAACATATACTCAGTAATAAGCTAAAGCAATGCTTTTCCAAAAATCAAACAAAAAAAAATACTGTATATCATTATTTTTTAAAGAATTGCTATTTGATATAAAATCTGAAAGAAGAATAATCTAGTATAAATAATTTTTCTGTGTTCCCAGAGATTACGCGCTGATGATAATATTAAAATAAAGAGAAGAACCATACACTTTCGCTATTACAGTGTGAATAGTTACAGAACTGGGGTTTGCGTCACTTAAATTAATTGCATTGAGGCATAAGAAATTTACAAGGGAATTGAAATCAACTTTAGTTGTGTTTTAAAGCAATTACAAGTTCTGTGTGTGTAATCAAAATATCCAAAAGAAATACAACTTTTATATTAATTTAGCTAAAACCAACAACCTGATATACATTTCATTCATTCCGCAATGCCTCGTATTCAGCCTCGTATAAAATTTCCGTGAAACAAATGAATGAGTATTTCATTTTTATAGATTAAAAAAATCATTTCTCATATCTATAACAAATTATTTTGTAATTCATGAGATTATAATGAAAATAAAGGCATCGGGTGAGTGAATTCAAATTAATTGATTATTTCAAAATGATAGTTGTTTTTTATATACAGAAAAAGTGTTGTTCAAATATGACAAAACTGAATAACACTTCTATTTGACTTTATTTATTTTGTTAATATGTTACAATTGTATTTTATATATGTAAGTTTTCTGTTGTCAAACATTTTAATCATGTAGGCCTCTCAATAGCTTAAGAACCTTGTATTCAATGTCTCGCAAAAAACATGTATCTTAGGGGAAAAAAACCATTTCTAGCTGCTTCTTCTTAAGTTTATTCAAGGTGGGTGAGCTGAGCATTTGTAAACATCAAAAGAATACATCTGTGTATAAACAAATAATTTCCACGTCTACATCATTGGTAATTGATCTGTGTCAATAAGGACAGTAAGATGTAAGTTCGTTATTTTGCTATTCTGATCAATTGATTTTGATTAAATAACACGCAAAACCAAAATCTATCAAACTATATCACGCACATTGTCAAAATCTATCACGCAAATTGATATTTTACTTTTTTTACTTGTAAATTTGTAATTCTAGTCTATAAATTCCTTTGCAATATATCTAAGGTTGTTTTATAAAGTCCATGATAACAAAGGTTATCTCTGAATACTACTTAAACGTTAAGACATACTTAGACATGATGAAAGTTTTTATTAGAAACACAATCTAGATATCACATTGCATTGAAATAATTACATTATACTTATTTTTAATGGTTGTGTGATTGTTGTATTGCATATAACTCTTGTTGTAAGAAACATCCTAAGCATATCCTCAGTAAAATTTTAAGCTGTTTGATAATTTATTAATGTTCTTTTACTAAATGTAATAAATAAAATAATTTATTGTCAATAATTATAAAATTGTATCATCATTTAAAATTATATGATCAACTTTCTTTTAATTTGATGTGTTTTTATATGACATTGAAATTTTAAATCCTTATCAAAAAATAATTAAAAATATTCAATTGTTTTATATGATTGAAGTTGTTTTATATGATAATACAAAAAATTTAAAAATTTAAACATTTGAATAATAATTATATTTTATGACCGAGACAATAGCTATGTAACTTCAAATGATGTAAATGCATGTAAATCGTAACAGCTGACTTATCAAATAAATATGGTGAAGTTAGATGTCTTCTAAGAATTTCAATAATATGTTTTTAAAAATTAAATAAGTTTTAAATATTGGATTTATTAGAATTAAAGCTGAAGAACTTTGGCCTGCAATTGTATATTTTAATGAATAAAATATAAAATGCTTCATCATTTCACGGGGAAAACTAGTTACTCTTAGAATTTTCAATCTTTACAATTAATTTATCTCTGAGTTCAAGTCCCCGTCATTGTAAACTTTGAACTCTTTGTCATTGTAGAAAAGACCGACAGAAAAACGTAATATTAATAAAAAGATAAACTTATTTTTTCTTAGTAAGAAACTTAAAGTATAGTTTATTGTTATTGCACTCTATCTTTTTTCACTGATTTTAACCGACTATTATTTGTAAAAAGATTGATTTTAGATTGATAGTAGCTAATTTTAGCAATTAGAAATAAAACAAAATTCAATACACATAATATATATATAAGCAAATATAATTTCAGAAAAATAAGAAAGCATATGTTAATAATCATTCAGTGCTAATTTCAAGAAATTATTTTAATCATTAATTGGCTATCTTATCAAAACGTAAGTTAACAATTTTTGGAAAATTTATTTCCAATATTTAATATTGAAATGATGGAAAAGTATATTCTATATTAAAAACATAGGTATTTATTTGTGTATGGATCATAATGTTTTCTTTCAATATTTTCCTTTCTTTCAGCTCTTCGTTCATAAAAATGAAGTAAATTACTTATTTGAAAATATATATTCAGCGAAGAATATTTTAAAGATTAGAACACAAATAACTGGGAAAATGTATTATCCATCTACAAGTCAATATTTCTCACAAAATAATACAGAATATTATACATATGAGTAAGTGATAAGAACTTTAAATATTTGGCATTAAAAACCCCATATTTATATGAAACAATTATATATATATATATATATATATATATATATATATATATATATATATCATATAGTTGGCTAGTAAAAATCAAACTGGGGATATAAAATGAAACAAGTAAGTTACAAGATTTTATAATTTTATACCTTTATACTACTAAAATTAATATAATTATTTGGTACATTATAATTTAAATGCCGTAATAAAAAATTGTGTTAAGAACTGCTTAAAGGTAAGTCCTTATTTCAACCAGAATCTATATGAAAACAAAATTAATTTATCACAAGATTAATTAAATCCCTTTAATTTACTCTAAACTGCTCTAATAATTTATGATATAGGTGCTAGAATATGCGGATTTTTTAAGCAATCCTTATGATTTTTTTTATAAATTTTATACTTCATGAAACAATTGTCTCATTATCTTTCCTGCAAATGTATCACATTTGCAATAAAATGGCAAATTGTGTTTAATAATTTACAATTCTTTTATACAAAGTGCAAAAAAGTTTTTATATTTCAGTTTATTCAATCTTACATTTATATGGTTTTCAAAAACTTTTTTGTGTCATTGATAAATTAGGAAAATGGAAAGCTGTTACATTTTCCTAATTTAAGCAAAATGTAGAAGTTTTCTGATTTTCCTAGTTTATCAATTCCTTTGCAAATTTACCACTTTTTCAGAATGATTAAATAGAATATGAAATTAATCCTTAATTTTCGAATCTATTTATTTTTTTGACTGAAGTAACAATCACTATTTGTAAATTTTTCATCAAATCTTGGTTTAATTATTTGTTTGAAATTTCTATGCAATAGCAGAAAGTATCTCTTGAGGCATTCATTTACAAAAATATCACCTCGCAATGAGGAAATTAATTCTCATTCTTGTTAGTTTTCATGTCTGTTAGTTTAGTGAAAGTTTAGCTTTCTATTATATTGATTTCTTTATAATTTATAGCAATATTTAAGAAAAAATCAGATATATTTGTCAAGCATGTTTTTTTGTAGAAATTATGTTATTATATCTGAATTTTTCCCTCTTATTCAGAGTGTATATCAGGAGATCTTGAAATTTTCCTCTGAAATATTTGCTGAAAATAATAAACAGAACGACATAAAATTATCTTAATTTTATGTTAACTCCATAACAAAAATATCAATTTTGATATGTTACAAATATATTTCTTGCTTTATTTTTAGTATTATAACAGATTTCTATTTCTAGGAAAAATAGCATAAAATATCTAAATGCTTGTATATAAATAATGATGATAAGTTATGTTAATTTTAAATTCGAAAACGTAATTTTTCCAGCTTTTTATGTTTAACTTAAAGCACTACTCCAGATAAAAATATTTCTTTACCGTAAAATCATCTGGTATAACTTTTCAATGATGAAGCCTTATATGATTTTTATCCCTTTGTATGAAGTTGTATAATACGAATTGTCATGCAATCGTTTAAAAGAATATAATTTTTTTAAATTTCTAATTATGAGCTTCCTTTATTTATGTGCGCCTCAATTTATTTTACATTTCCTTTATACGTTGCTATAACTGAAAATAATAATGAGAATGTATCAACATTACTCGAATGAAATACAAACTCATATAAATTGTACAATTCTTTTACCTATATATTTATGTTATTCAATCGTTTTCTTTCTTTTCGACAGAAATAAATAAGGTAAGTAAAGTTATGCATTTTTAGAAGGAAAGTTTTAAATCTTTTAATTTGCTTGAGAAGGTAAATTAAAGTTGATGCAATAATTTTTAGTAATTTTAATTTTGATTGAAACTTATAAGAAATGACACTTGCATACATAAAATATAAGAAACAATAAAATACGATAAAGGTTTTTTTATTGAATTACTATAGCGACTCAAATTTTTATTGCTTACGAATGAATTTAATGTTTAATATTATAACTGTCTATTTGACTGGTCATTTAATATAAAAAATATACATTAAAAATTATATATGAAATAAATATAGTATTTGATGAATATTTTAATTATTTAATTGCTAGAAATATAATCTTTTAATTTTACACTTTGCCTTTAAATTCTAGTATTTTATCTCAATGGAAAAAGAAAATTCATGATCCGAAATATTAGTTTGCAGCATAAGCAAAATATTTTTAATGTAATTCAAAAACATCATTATTCAATAATTTATACGAGATTAATTATCTACTATCACTAGTTCAAACATTTTTTATTAATTTCCTAAAAAAATGCAAATGTTTGTGTGATCTTAAATAATTTTATGACAACATATTTTATAGCCTGTATAGAATCATGATAAATGTAATTTCTCTAAATATTTACTAATATATTAATATTTTTCAACTTCAATTAACTTTTCAATAACACATAATATTAATTAATAATTTTTGTTTAATGAAATGTACATTAGAGAGAATTACCTTAAATGGTTTTAGAAAAAAAAAGTGTATATGGAATGTAGCTGTTAGATGTTAAATACACTTTTCAACTATATTTAGTGTGGAATTTCAACCATTATTTTATTTAAGTTATTTAGGATTTAAGGTACAATTATATAGAGAACTTGTTAATCAATTTCAAAACATCAAATATAAAGCAAAACCTGCAGCGATGTTTCAGACACAATTCATCTGGTATACATGTAATATGGATTCTATGCTCACCTAATCTGACCTAAAAGAACTTCATTTTTGAAATTAATGGTTAAATGAAGGGAGACAACAATGTTACAGAACTTGTATTGAAATATTACTAAGAGCCGTGAAGGTATGTCACCAAATATATTGCAAGATAAACTGCGAGAAACTGAAAATTTGCATCTAAATAGGTAGTGAGATGTTTAACACTGAAAATAACTGTGATAGTCGTAAATAGTTAATTGGTAAAGTATAAATCCCTCTTTCCTCTATTTAATCATTTGAAAAAAATTACATTGGAAATCAAGATCAAAATAATGAAAAATTTACTTGTTTCACTAGTAGAATTTATAATACTTGCTGCGTTTTCCTAGAAAATTAGTGCTAAAACTTTAAAAGTGGGTTTTTTAATAATTTTTTTAAGTTAAGCTAAGAATAAATTCTGTTTCTTCAGAAAAACAAACATTTTTTTATGAAAAAACATAATTAATTTTAAGCTTAACTTTTCAAAATGTTATTGTAAGAAAGTAAGTTTGATCATGTAGTCCATTGACTTATGTGTTTTGCTGTATTATCGAACTTGCTTTTAATAAACTCAACTTATTTTATCAAATAGTTGTTTAGAACTAAAATAAAAAAAAATTTGAATTTGAATTTTGATACACATCCAAACAAACCTGCATTCTTGCAAATTAATTTCATCCTCCAATTTACAAGAACTTTTGTCAAGATGGAGAGAAGTGTTGCCGCTAGTTAGAAGTCACAGAAGTCAGCGAGTACGTGCCATTCCGTTATTGTACGAAATCTTCTACATCATGGAAAAGATATTAACCAACCACACAGACTATCAAGACTAAGAAACCGTGTCAAACTGGAGATGTGACATTCCAAGTTTTCCTGGTCAACAGCAAATCCAGCAACCACCATTCTAAAGACAAATATCATTGGACGGACAATCGCACTCCGTAACAGCAGTAGAGTTGCTTGTCAGCTTGGGCTGGATGCTAGAGGCTTTTCTAGGTTTCCTTCTAGCTGCAAGTGAGTACAAGCTATATTACCACAGTCCTCTAAGGGGACAGATGATCCCATCCCCTAATGTAATGATGAAGTTCTCTGCGATGGCCTAACTACACATCCGGACTTCATCATGTGATCTCATTATCGAAAATAAATACGTAGAATGTGTATCCACGTTGAGTTAATGTAGTAGTTCATCTGGTTTGTTCCGGTTTCAAACCGGCTGTCCTTTTTGAAGGAATACGGCCATACCATCAACCAAGCAGAGCACTAACTCGTCTAGAAGGAGCACGGCCGCTTTAATGGCTGTTTTTTAGACACCACATGGGTGTTTGTAATCTCGCAGTCATGGGTTTTTCTCATGAAGCATACACTTAACAGTTTTACACTCTCTTCGCGAAAAGACGGTCCACCTGCGGTGTCGAAATGAATTATATTTCTTCTCTTCAGTTTTTACTTTCCAATATATCTTTTAAATCAAAAATTCTTTTTCAACCTAATTTGTACAATCAAATGATTTTAATAAACATTAATAACTTTATTCATTTACAAAAATTACAGAAAAATTATCAGAAATGTCAATCAGTAATAAAAATATTTTCCGTTGCAGATCTAATGCACAAAATCATGACGATGCAGATCTGTTCCACACATTTCATAATGATGGAAATACTAATGCTGCACTACAACGTAAGTTTATTTCACAACTTCAAATTTTATATAATATATATTAAGTATATGACTATTCAACTGTTGTCTTCCAATTACATAATGCAACTATTTATTATTATTATTACGTTACCATACAAATGAATGATATAAGTTCATAAAAAAATGAATTATTAGGATTCACAAATATAACAGTATACAAAATGTATGCTGATTAATATTTGCACATTGTAGTGAAGTGTAATAAATATTAATCACAGGCAATAAATTCTGGGATAGTAATGTTGAGACATATTATAAAAAATTTTGAGGATAATTCTGGTTTGTTAATTTGTAAAATTAATAAGTAAATTTCTTTGATCTCTAGACTCAAAAGACAAACATTTTTCATATTAAATAAAAATTTCATGTAAAGCAACGTAACCATGCTTTAAAATATGTTTCCAGTTAATTATACCGTAGTTATAAACATAATTTAAACTTGATTTTATGTTTTTTAGATATATATTTATTTATTGTATATATCTTCCATAAATTAAACTTATGAATGTGAAGAGACTTTATAATTAACTAAAACACTTAGAAAGAGAAACAATGGTCTATAAATAGTTTTCTGCTCTACAATCTTACTCCTTCAACTTAATCCAATATTTCTTGAAATTAATCCCAACTCATTATATAAATAAATGCCAGAGATAAGAATCAGAGCCATGAACTACTTAACTTAAGAATAAAGTTCTTACCTAGTCAGCAAATTAAATGCAAAATTCTAAGATTCATATTATGTTAGTCACACGCAATGCAAACCGTTTCAACTATATAAATCTCATAAGAATTATAAAAAACTCATTTATTCAGGAAGTTTTTTTAATCTGAAATTAGAAAAATCATTTACTACAAATACAAATTTATTATAATTTTAGAATAATTAATAAAAATTTAATTATTTTTCAGTAATGGTTTGTTATTTAAAATAAAATTTATTGTCAGTAATTTTCAAATTGCTTCGTTTTTCAAAAGGCCATTTATAAGTAAACTTTAGAACTGAATATAATTTTCAGTTTCCGTAATGCTTCGAAAACTTTGATAAATTTTTTTAAAAAATATAAAATTATAAACACTGGATTTAAAGTTTTTCACCATTTCTTGCAGATACTTCTGTGACGTCCTTGTTAGAAATTATAATATCATTGATCTAAACATAACCTCGTCTTAATTCAAATGATTAGAAAGTAATACAAAAGGAACAAAATTCCTAGAAAATTTTCTAAAAGCTCTTCTACTATGGAGTGTAT
>JAPDSC010070786.1:1445815-1461987 GCA_026290005.1 Latrodectus geometricus
CGATCTTGCAAAACCGTAAAACTGAATCAATTATAATTAGTTAGGAAATGGGCATGTTTCAACACAACTATCCTATTGTAAAATACGATGATGTTTGGATATGCCTAGACTGTCAGCTGGCTAATCATTTTTTCAGCTTCCTTTGATAGTGTATCATAGAGAACCCAACGACAAAGCTGGATGCAGAAATGGCATCATGTCGTCTTTTCAGACGAGTCCCACTTAAGTACAGAGTTTTGGTCTTTGCTTGGTTACTTTCGATATCATTTTAGGGTCAATATTATTATATGTCCAGCCATTGGTTATACGACACGCAACGTCTATTTTGTATCGATGGAATATGTACTTTGATTGGTACATTTATGACAGAAGAAATCCAGTGGTTTTGTGCTTTCTTCGAGTCATGTGAAATCCATCTTCCAATAAGATAAAACAAAAATGCAATCTATATTTCTTGCTCTGACCTTCCTCGATGCAGAGGGTATTCTATTGATTTCCTCACCTGCATAGGGCTCCAATTTCTCACGAATAGAAAACCTCTGGTAATAGGTTGATGAATTATTGTCCTGCTCTCCTCTATATTACCACGGTCGGTAAAGTGTGGCACAAAATTAAAGTAACATGACATGAATTACCAGTTTCTGTCATTCAATCATAATTTGGCTCCATGCCTATCAGTTAAGATATGTTTTAGTTGCCAAAGACAAAATGACCAAAGGTAAATAACAAAATTCAGTCAAATTACAGGATGTGAAATTAGAAGGAATTATTTCTATATTAATTTCACACTCTTGTAAATTCCCCAAACTATTTTCGAATTTTGTCCTTTATCTTAATGCCGTTATTTGTAAGTAAGAAGAATATATTCTTATTTACTTTCCTTCATTGTTTTTAGTGGAAAGCAATGAAGTTGCATTCTTCTCCTGAACGAATAAAACCATTGGAAAAACAAGACATACAACTGTTGACGAAAGTCAGAAATTTACCTTAATTTTAAAAAACCTTAAAACACATGTACATTTATATGCTTTCTATTCTACAAATACACATGATTCATTACAAAAAATATCGTTTCTTAAGACAGAGTTTTAACTTGGTCATTTAAAAATTCATAGTGAAGAATTTCCTAGTAATGTAAAAGTGAGTCACAACATATTTTAAATATTCCCACGGAAGATTTATGTGTGTATGTGTATTAAAACTTTCTCAATCCACATTCGCATATATGCGTTAAATTTAAAGTTTTTATGAATTACCTATGATTAATAGTAGATGTGATAGTAATAAACACGCGATAAATTTTTATTTTGCATACTTTCTCTTGTATTCTTCATATATATTTACATATCAAAGTAGAAATTAAAATATTTTATTCGTTATAAAAGTGAAAAAATATTTATAAGCATTTCAATCACACTGTTTTCTATTCATTTAGCTGAAGACTCATTAGCCTCTGAATTACCATCGCCATATAATAATAATACAGGTAAGACTAATTAAACATACTTTTAGTTACAGTTTTTTCATTTTCAAACTAAACCTTTGCCAGTTTTATATACGATTTTACCGGTGACTCATATCTATGACATATACTTAACTATTTGCCTACGGATGCCAATTTTTGCCTTAATTTCGTTGGGCGACTTGAAATGTTGGGATCATCCTTTTAATATAGCTCAACTCAACATTGAAAATATAATTAAACTGTTTTCAATGTTGAGTTTGTTAAAAATAGACATTTCAATATTGTATTCATCATTATATTTTGTTCAAGATTTAATCTAGGAAGAATACTTGTGTATATACTAATGTTTCACTATTATCTGATACATATATCATATATGCAAGATCATTTGTATATATATATATATGTGTGTGTGTGTGTGTGTGTGTGTGTGTGTGTGTGTGTGTGTGTGTGTGTGTGTGTGTGTGTGTGTGTGTGTGTGTGTGTGTGTGTGTGTGTGTGTGTGTGTGTGTGTGAATGACGCGTTTCAAGTCATTCATGTGTTCCCTAGACCTTGCATTATTTCCTTGCTCCTCCTCCTCTGTATTGCATTTTCAGTATTATGTATTGTATATAAAAGTGAGACTTTAATACAAACTGCCATCAAATTAAAATTCACTAAATGTAAATAGTAAAATTTCTCTGTGTCTTAACATTTTTATTAATTTTTATTATAAAATTTATCTCGCTTATGATAGCAACTATTTTTGCGTAATTTGTTTTTACTAATAGAAAATGAGTTATAATTTACTTGGTAACCAAAGAACATATTCATGCGAATACATTACGCAATTCTAATGAAAAACATTCGTAATACATTTATTATCAATTACATTACAGTTTAAAACAATAAATTGATAAAACGCGTTGTATAAAATATACTCTATGATTTAAGTAACGCCTTTTACATAAATAAAGTTGACAAATTACGTGATTGATTTGTCACTCTGTCTTCTCTTTTTGCTTACAAGAGTTAATTTGATCAAAAGTTATGGTGTTACGTTGATTCTAAATTATTAGAAATACCCAAGTCATTTTTTTGTCAAATTCACTAAGTATGTAAGTAGAGGGATAAGGAGATAGCTGGCTCACTAATTCACTTAAGGAAATGCAACCACCTTCTTTCAAGCATAATGGTAAAAAGAAATACCCTTCAAAAAATAATACGTTAAAATTTTACCCACTCTTAGGAAAGCACCCACTATTTTTATGAAAACAACCTTCATTAAATTAAAAAAAACTGCAATGATTATTATTTATTCCCCTCTTCTTTCTTGAAAAAACTGACATAACGGCTGGTCAGATCATTGATACCAGATATCCTGTTCCTGCAGTTATCTACTAATTCTAGAATTGAGGTCTAATACCACTGAACGGCTATGGGGCCTCTACTCACACATATTAAGGCCAACACACAAACACATGGTCAAAGAGACAAATGGTCATAGAGACAACAAGTCTCAACTTACCACTAACATTTCTGTCCGTGGTTGATCCATAAGTGTGCTTATCGCAAACAGCATTACTATTCACGTAAGCTACTACCAAGCCGAAGTTGAGGATCGAAACCGCGATCTAATGGTTCCTAGGCTTAGACTTTGCCACGGAACTACAGGGTACCCGATGGAGAGAGAGCATATAATTAATATATACAGGTCACCGAAGACAAAAAGACGTTTAAGTGTAGCTTTAAACAAGTCATTTCTCTCTTAGAATGTAAAAAAACTTTAAAATAACAAAAACTACAATTTATCTGATCGAAAAATATCGTCAAAAATGCTTCAGAAATTATAGTTTAAAAGTTTCCATATCAGACAGAGTCTAGTTCGTGCTGCCATCCAGTGATAAGTAGAATAAATATCTCTTACGTCATTAAGTGTTTTTTTGTAACTATTGACGTGACAGGAAAAAGAAAAGAAAACCCTCTTCTCTCTTTAGCGCTCTTCTCCAAGGTCGCAGCTGACCTCATTTAGAGGCGCGGAATCATATTATTCATTTAAAGAGGTGAAAAATAATAAAAATAAATAGAAAATATTTAAGACTTATTTAGCGACATGATAACACTCTATGGGGATGTGAACTGTAGAATGACCAGTTTAGCTAAAGTATGCCAAAAGTTATTTTAATGTACCGAAGAAGAAGCTCTGATAAATATCCTACAATTTATTCCTAAATTTTAAAATATGTTATTCAAATGCATTAAATATTGCTTGAAGAGAAGAACAAAAATATTCGAAAAATGGGGTATGATATTTTATGTAAACTGAACAAACTGCTTTAATACGATTTGATTTTAATGATTGTAAAAAACTATTAAAATCTAATATTACTGTTCCAATTGAAATATTTGCGCTAGTTGAGACTTCCTGACATCCCAAATATACAAAAAAAGAGGTTTGAAAGCAATGAGTTTTAAATAATCTGACGCCACTATATCATATCTTTGCGGTAAAGATACAAGACAGTTCTACAACTATTCTATTTCCATATGTGGTTATCTGGTTAATTTCAGTAACAGAATATTTTTCATGGATGTTGATTTCCCTCAATTTCTTGAAAGCCTTTCTTTCTGCTCCATCTTCAAATGAACTGAGTGCGTTTAATATATTTAACGATTTCATTTTGTATTTATTATTTGATTTTTTTATTTTTTAAATGTTTTTAATATGGGAAAGGTTCTAAAAAATTATGTATTTACCTACACTCATAGCTTTGATTTGTCTCTTTCTTATGGTTCTATTTCCTTTATATTTAATACTCCAAGAGAAATGCAAATAAGTGAATTATTCTCGACATTCCATACTGATCTATCATGAAGTCAACTGATTCAATCATGAAGTCCATACTGATAAAATTAAAATTTTACATGTGATAAAATTAAAATTTTATTAGTATGGACTTCAATGTCAGAAATCGGGTATTCTTGGTCCAGTTCCTTATAAGTTCTAATGTGCAAAAAATTAAGCTTCTTCATTTATTTATTGAGCTTAAAAGAATTCTTAATTTTCGATATGTAAATAGGATTTTAACTTGCATATTCCTCCTGTCAGTACTGATAAAGTTCATAAACTTCATTCTGTTTCCATACACAAATAAAATGATTGATTCTTTATTGACACGTATTACCTTCTCAAGAAGGACCTCTTTACGTCTTTCTAATCATATCTTTGGTTTCTCATTCATGTTATCACAGGCTAAGAAAATTTTTACCTTCATTTTTAAGTATAATTTTAAGTTTGATTCTAAGCGTTATGAAGTAAATCTATTGCTCGGGAAAGCTTTGAAACCATTACCTGTGAACTATACTCCTCGATCTGTGGAAGCGCACAGAAGGTTTTAGTATCAACATAGTATTTATTACAACAATCTGCATCGTATTGAAGTCTTTTTACACCTGAAATTCTTTGATTGTGAGCATAATAATTTTCATTTATTTTATTCCATACAATACAGAAATAATCAAGATGTTTCCTAATAAAAACATCGTTTACATTTACAAGTTTTTTCATATTTCACACTATTTATTTTTAACATCATAACAACTATCTTATAAAACCAAAGCTTTATTTTCAAAATATTGTTTATTGACACTATCATGACTTGCGCTCGGATTCGCAAGATGCACGATTGATCGATTTTTAGCATTATAAGCCTCTCCCTGGAATGTTAAAGCATTATTTTTATCTTTCGCCTCAAAATTTCCCTTAGTGCAGCAAATGTTTTCTTTGTCAATCACTGTACCTACATAATCCCTTGTAGCAGAATCGAACTGTTTAACCGGATTTAAAAGCTTTATAATTCTTTTTCCTTCTGCATCATACTGCTGATCATTTACCGAAAGAATTAATTTTTTATTTGATAAATCTCGAATGGATGATTTCAGATTCTTTCTACATCTGTCTACGTAAGATTTTGTAGTAACCTCATTGATTTCCGAAGGCTCTTTAGCATTCCTTAATATCTTTTCCATATCGTAGTTACCATCATGTGTCAGTTTAAATCCTATTCCTGGAATACCAGGAAGCGCTTCTTTAAGATCTTCCTCAAAAAGTGAATAAGCTGCCCTTTCTCTATTTTAATAAAATTAATTTCAATAATTTGTCCTATTATTAAAATTTAAAAAGATACCATTTATAGCTTTAATGCTTTAATCATGATGATATCTTGATTCTTTATGTTTAGTAGCATTTCTTGCGCTCTCATAATATGAAGTAGAAAACATAATTCTTTGTTGTGTTGTTCCTCAATCTCCAGTTAATCTCTATAGTTAGGTTATTCGTGTCTGTATGATTTTTACGGTGAACTACATTGAACCAAATGATTCGATATAATTTACCAAAATTAGAATAATTGACCATGCAGCCCCTTTCTGGTGTAATGGTATTCAGTTCAGCTTACAAAAGAGCTGTGTACAGCCGATTATAATCACCTTTCTTAAAATCCATCATGTAACTTACAGTTTGAATCCCCTTACATTATTAACCATCAGCCAACATTCCATCATATCTATGTTGTCGAATAACATTTTCATATCTCTCAGTGTATTGTAGTATGACGTACAAGGACAGTACTTCATCTGTATTATTTTAAGAAGAATTAGACTCGCTTGAATTATTTAAGAAAATATTTGACTTGACAATGATGTGTTGGTTCCAGTTTATTTCTACAGGCTTATCCAATAACATTAATTCATTAATATTTGCAGCAGCTTAATTCTTAAATCTAACATAAGGTAGCCAAAGTGAAAAAACTTCCGCAACCACTTTGAAGTCCCAATTTTGTGCATCTGTACACAGCATATTCTGACTATGGTTTCTATGAAACTTAAACTTGGCTTGGAACCCTCTTATGACTTTTTTGTAATCATTAAAGAAATCTAATACGCATTTTAATAATATCCATATAATGACAGTTTTGCTATTTTAAGAAAGTTTGCATCTCAATTTAACCTTTGATTATGCTTGTCGTTAGTTCCTTACTTTTCAAAAAATTCAGTTATTTTAGTTGCGTCTAACTAAGTTCCATCACACTTCAAGGTCTTTCTATCAGCTGTGCCTGACGAATCTACATAGAAGAGCATATTGGTAGCTTCCAAGGTAGAATAGTCAGGATTGAAGTGAATTAGAACTAACACATGTCACATGAGAGCAGACTAATAAATGTTGGTTTCGATTTCAGTGTTCCCTAATGTAAACCTGTTATCGTTTATTGAAACTCTTCCATTCACGAGAGCTATATTATCATCCGCTATTGCAGTTCCATTACTGTTAACAATTTTTAGCCTTTGTTGTAAACATCCTTTAGAATATAAGATATTGGAGTCAGTGTCTCGTAAAAAGAAATGGTTAGTGGCATTCTCTATAGAACTATCGCTATTTTCATGTTTCACTTCTCTATACTCGAGACTTTCAATGTCATCATCGTAATAATAATCGGTGTTACTCAAATCAAATATTTTATTCATTTCGTACATTTATTATAGAAATATTTTTTACTCTTCCTTATTTAATAGCTATATTGCTATTAAATCAAATTTAAAGAAACTTCAGTCCAGCTGCATGTTTTTGAAAATATATCGTTCAACTTATCATGGACAAACTGTTTGGCCTTACCTTCTAATGCAGAGGTGCTTTAGAGATTCTGTAAAAAAAAAATAAGGGCATCTGAAAAGAACCCTCTTCCTTGTATTTTTACTTTTCCTCTAGAGTCTATGTTTATTCATTTCTTTTTTTTATTTAGAGGCCTGTAAAATTATATTGTGCTTCTTGCTTATTGAGGGGCATCAAATCATCTTTATGATTTGTTACTCTCATTCTGATTCTGTGAACACTCTCCATCCTAACAGGAAAGAATAGATATTTTTCAAATAACTTTATGATTTGACTACGTAGACGATTAACATTCGTAAAGGAATAGATTACGTTTGAGGTGTGAAATCCATTAATGTAGGCTCTCCTGACGACATCACGGTGAATGTAAATGTTATCATTACTACCAGATAAGTCGGCAATAAATTTTCCTATTTGTTCAGATTCTTCATATCTTTCGAGTTTGAATCCTAACAGTTTATGCAGGTTTTTGAAATTTGTTAAATCAAACTTATACTTGTCTTGTAACTTGATGGCTATTCATTGCCGTTGCTCAACTATACCAAATCGTAGAGGTGGATCATTTCCAAAATATTTTAGCATGTAATGGTTCAACCAACAGTTACATTTGTAACAGGTTCATGTAACAGTTAGATTTGTCTCTACCGGATGGAAATTATACTGTTATAATTTCCATCCGGTAGAGACAAATCTAACAACTGATGACCATCATAGTAGGAAATCTTCTCATCTTTGTTATTATCCCAAGAAACTTACAGTGAAAATGACTGACGGGTGATCTGCGTAATCCTAAAAGGTCTGGAATATTCATTCGTAAAGTTTTCTGACTTTTAAGAGTTTTTCAAATCCAATATTAATAACACCATATATTTAGAGAGAACATTTTTTCATTATATTTACTAGTTTCTTTGATAAAGAAATATAAGACATCTACAACAGAGTTAACTTTTTTTTTCAACTAATGTATTTCATACGAAAATAACCTCATTTGACGGAGGGTGGGTGTTGTAAAAAGCTTGAGTTGGAAAAAACAGTTTTTCCAGAACTTTGTAGATATTTCTTTATACTAGTAAGAATTTTGTAAACATGTTCTCCAAAGGGATCAATGTACTCAACGAAATTGTTATTAGGGTCATTTTAATAACATACCCAATGTGTACCAGGTCTTGTAGCTTTGTTCAAATTAATAATACCATTTTCAAACCGTCTCATTTTTTTAGGTTACAGATAAAAAAGGGAAGAAGCCTTTAAACCCTTTTCATGCTTCATACTATCTTCAATTACTTTGTCGGTTACTGCCAGTTGTGATAGACTCCCTTTCCACGGGGATTTGTTTTAGCACAACCCGATCTGGAAATTTTATCCAAAGCTTTATCTGTACCCCATCCAGCTGCTCCACTTGCGGAACCTAAACGCCTTAACTCCGTCAATTAACGCAGGTAAAAAAGAAGCTAGAAAAGCTATACAGCCCCCAATTTTCTTGAGTTGTGTTTTGCTGATAGTAATGCTCTTTCCCTTTCCAATTTGGGCTATTTGTGTTGGAATTAAATACATATCTTAGTTAGACAATTTTGTTCTACCTATTTGAAGGGTAACTTCTTCTCCTTTCTGGTATGCAAATTTTAATTTGGCAATCTGATCATCTGTTAAATGTATTTTTATGTTTACGTAGTTACTTATTTATTTAATAAGAAATTTTTGATCTATTCATTTACATGCTCGTTGGTTAGAGTTATTCCTCTTGATAATACATCCAGCAACTACATCAGTATGTGGCCTTTTACTCTTGGATACATTACATATTTTATCGATGAATCAAGCCAAAATTTTCAGATTATCTTTTACTCCTTTATCGAGGTATATTTTCTTTCTTTGTAAGTCTCTTAATTGCTCTAGATAATTCTCTAATGTAATCATATGTTCTTTTAAATAATCAGCTTTAGATCTTTCAATTTATCTTCTCTTTCCTCATCTTTTTTAGTCATTCGAGCAATCTGACTCATAACGTTTCTTTTTTGACTAGCCATTTTTAAATACTCTTTACTCTATTAATAACTTCAAGCAAAGTATCCTTCGATTCATTATACAATTTTGAAGGTATTGGAATATTACTTTTCTCTAAAAATTCTACATCCAAATCTTTATCAAAATATATTTTATCTGGAGTTGGAGGCTGTTCAATCGCTGGAAACTTATCAACAGCATCTTTTATAACCTTAAAATGTTCTTCCCTAGCAGTTTCTTGTTGTTGAAGTTTCTCGGTTACAGGTATGCGAAATTCAGACAATGTTTTCTGGAAACGTAATTCTTGTCCAAGCTTTTGTTCACTGATTTTTCTAATCTCCACCTGGAGCTTAAAAACTTTCGGGTTTTTTTAAACTTCGTTTCTAATTTCTTATTTCGCTATTTTTGTAAAACATTCGTTTATTAATATGTAGAAAAAAAAGTTCCTGCTGAAAGTAAATCCTTTTTTACTGGAAGTAAATTTTTTAAAGAAAGGCAAATTTTTTTTAAAAAGGCGATTCCAAATGAAGATTATACAGAACCAGAAGAATTAGCCAACCCAAATCAGCATAATTTATTACCGAAACACCCTCTCAGACTTATGATCGCTGAAGCTTCAGTCACTAGTGAAACCAATTTATTGCTGAATTTTATTTAGGATTATCTTGGGTTTTATAACTTATTCATTTGCATTAAGGATACTTTTGAACCCAAATACACAAATCTGAGAGAAAATACACCATGTTTGATGGTGCGGATATTAATGATGTATTAGCAAAGTATCCCAATAAGAAGAAGAAAATTATAATCGAATTATTTGAAAAATACGTCAAAAAAGGAACTTTATTTTCCTCTGATATAAAATACTTTATAAATAGTAGACGATCTGGACCCGTCTTTTAAAAATGTTGCTTTTTTTGATGACTGTGTGACAGAGAAAGACCAGAAGAGTATAGATTTCTTCATCAGATGAAGGAAGAAGAATTTCTCAATCATTTACTTCTCTCAATCTTATTACAGAACGCCTATTATTATCAGGCGAAACTGTAACTACTTAATGGTTTTTAAACTCCATCAGTGGGAAATTCAACAGATCATATGGGAGGTAAATGGCAATGTAAAAAAAAGAGTTTAATTGATTTTACAAAAAGTGCATGTGACAACCGTATGATTATTTTGTGTTTGATTTATTCAATCCACCCTTGAGATACAGGAAAATATGCTTCATCCCTATAAATAAGAATGGGAGAATACTTATTGAAGAAAATTTACGTGTATAGAAGGAGCTATCACCATTATAGTAAGATAAAGATTTTACATTCCATTACTAAGTTTCTTTGCAGTTCATTGGATTTACCTGCTTTTCCGATGGTACCCTTAGCCGCTCTGAGCCCAAGTGCTGGTATAGTTGAAGTTATGGAAAAATCTATGAATATCGTGGAAAGAAAAAAAGAATATAAACAATCATACAAGTTTTATAAGCAGCTGCTGAATTCATTCAAATTAAATGCATTATCAAAATAAGAGGTGTACAGTAGATAGAACGATTTTATCGATAATTCAGTCCACTTACCCAGAGAAAAATACATGAAACAAACCAAACTTAATGGCTATGAATATGAGAGTAAATAATTTTTTTACATATAAATAAATGAACTTTTGTAAAAAAGGAAAAGGAATTGTTAACTCTGCAATTAATTATTTACCGTTTGAAATGCATCTACCTGGTCATTAATTTACAGGTCCAGAACTTAATTGCTCAAAGGTAAATACAAATACCAAACAGGTATTTGTATCAATTGCTCAAACAAAAATACAAATAACAAGTAGGAGATAAAGTTCGAATATCAATATATAAAACAACTTTTAGAAGAGGTTATCAAGCAACCTTTACAGTGGAAATATTTGTCATTTCTGAAGTATTAGAAATGGGTCCAGTCATCTAAAGAATAAAGGATTTAAACAATGAAGATGTAAATGAAACTTTTCATGAACATTAGCAGGTAAGATATATATAAGAGGAACAATGTGTACAAAATTGAGAAAATACTCAAAAAGGTGGGAATTAAAAATCTGGTAATGTGGTAAAGTTATCCAAAGAGTAGTTGGGTAGATAAAAAAAGATTTAGTACTTTGGTTTTATTTTAATAGCTGTTGATAGCTATTAAAAATTCCAATCGAATGATTCGAAGACGGTTCGACATAGTTTTTCATTTTGATCCGGCATTTTCTTTAGTTTAGGTAACTTTAAACGGTACCTGGATATCTCTTTTCCACAACAGATTAAATAAAATGTATTCTTTGCTGATTGGTTGTCCACTCTGGAATTAATTCTTCATATGTATGAATAAATTCAAAGAGTTCTAACAAAATCACATCTTCGAAGGGAATATTATACCCCTTTAACCATTTAGTAAGATTTTTCACTCTGCTTTGATTTCTTTGTTGCATCTTCATCATCAAATATAATTGCCCTCTATCGTTTATTAGGATTATATCTCAGCTCTTCATGGTATGTGTCATACAAACGTAAAATCTATTATCGTATTTTGTTAAATCTCTGTGTTTACATTCTTGAGTTTTCAATTAATTTGAAGGAACTTTATTTAGTCTAAAGTGTCTTATTAGTTTCATCATTTCTTCACTCGGCATTTACTATTACAGCTCTTCTCATTAAATAAAAATAATATTCATCACTGTCGGTGGCTCTATGGTCTTTTAAAATTGAATGAAGCACCTCAACATTTTAAGCATTTAAAGAAATACATTTATTTTATATAGATATAATGAAAATGGAAATTGTTCGGAAGTGTAAAAACAACTGTCTAGAAAATAATATTCAGGAAGACTCGAAACTTAAAAAATTGGAACTGATTGAGCTCTTCCAGAGCCAAAAAGTCTCAGTTCCATTCAGTAAGCCGAAGAAGGAGAGAGAACTCAAAGTCAAGTGCTGCGATCAGTATTACAAGCAATCGTACATGAAGACCCATTTAAAAAGTAAAAAGCATCATAATTAAGAAAAAACAAAATACCAGAAAGCAAATAATGTAAAATGTGATGCTTGTGGGGAACAATACAAGCAAGCATTCAAAGGTCATCACCTTCGATCATCGAAACACTGACGAGCAGTGGAGAAAAAGTTGAGACCCAAATCAGGGCCTATTGAAACAGAAGTATGGTGTCCAAAAAGAAGAAACCATCCCTGTCCCTCAATCGTGGTCAAATTGGTTAGTTAAAAAAACTAATAAAAGTGCAAAAGCCGCCACTGAAAAAGTCACAACAGGTGTTAAAAAAGTAGTCAATTGGATGTTCTCCAAACAGCCTCCGAAACAAAAAGTCCTAAGGAAGAAGAAATGAAACTTACCGAAACAGCCTTCGAATCTAGACTAGAAACACGGAAAACTAACAATATATTCAATCTTGTACTTCCACTTGCGTTTTTGGCATATTGTAAAGGATTGGTGATTGGGAAATAGTCTCGCTGGTATACATTAAAGGAAATACGAGGAGTTAAAGTGAATCTTCAACTCTTCTGCGATTTTGAAAGGGAAAAGAAGTCCAGGAATTCTCGTTCAAAACTAAGAATCGTCATTTTGGAATCTACCAATTTAAATCAATTTTACGGTCAGGTCGTGGATAAATTGTTAAAAGCTATGTAAGAGTTTTAAGCATGAGAGAGGATCAGGTTGTCTTATTTTAATAAAATACCTAGATCTGAGGATCCATAAATACAACCCATCTGAGAGAATCATCCTACATTGATTTACCAAAAAAGATTAAAGATAGAAAGGCAGTCATAAATCTCAAAAATGAAAGTGATAGCAAATGTTTCATGTGGGCAATATTATTTGCTCTACACCCTGCGGAAAAATACGCACAAAAAATCAGTAAATTCACAGAATATCAGAATGAATTCTATTTTGAAGGGGGTATAGAATTTCCAGTTAAGATGGAAGATAGGATTTTTAAAATGTTTGTGAAAAGTTGAATAATATATATAAACAAAGGTGAAAAGTACATTTCATTCAGTAAGGAGGTGAGGGTGAAAATGGCGGATACAGGTGAAAGGAAAAAGGTTAAGTCTCCTGGAATAAAATTAAGGTTTTTAAATTCATTTAAGTTCATGGCCAGTAGCCTTGATAGTTTAACTAAATTAATATAATTAATAATAAAAAATAGTGAAAGAATTCAGAGAAATAGCCAAATATTTCCTTAAAGACAAACTAGAACTTGTCAACTAGAAAAGGTATATACCCAAATGATTATATGGACTCATGGGAAAAATGTGAAGAAACTAAATCACCGTCCAAAAAGAGAATTTTACAACAATATGGCTGTGTCTGATATATCGCATAGTGACTATGCTCTTGCCAAAAAGGTACGGGAAACTTTCAATGTTAAGAATTTCGGTGATTAGTCCAATTTGTATCTGAAAACTGATGTACTGATCTTAACTGATGTTATGAAAAACTTTAGAGATGTATTCATTAAGACTAATAAGTTAGATCCTGCATGGTACTTTACTGCACCTGTATTATCTTGGGATGCTATGCTCAAAACCACTGGAGTTGAACTGGAATTATTGATTGATTATAATATGATACTTATGCTAAAAAAAATACTAGAGGAAGGATTTCTTAATGTTGCAATAGACATAGGAAAGCCAATAATAAGTATATGAAGGAATTTAATAGGAGTAAAGATTCTAATTATTTAATGTATTAGAGGCGAATAGTTTATATGGATGGAAATGAGTCAATTTTTACCACATGGTGGTTTCAAGTGGGAAAATACGTTATAGATGTAACCCAGATATCAGATTGATCGGAAACAGGATATATATTGGAATGTGATTTGCAATATCCTGAATAATTGCACAATCTCCATATACACTTAACCTTAGCAACAGAAAATAGAATCCCGGATGGTTCAAAGCAAAGTAAATTACTGAGAACTCTGTATGATAAGGAGCATTATGTTTTCCATTATAGAGTTTTAAGTCACTATTTACAAATGAGAATTAAATTGCAGAAAGTACATAATGTATAAAAATTCAAACAAGCACCTTGGCTGAAGAAATACATAGATTTAAACTCAGAAATGAGGACAAAAGCAAATAATGATTTTGAAAAAGATTTTTATAAACTCATAAACAACTTAGGGCTCTGAGAAATGATGGCAAATATTAGAAAAAGATTCGATATCAGACTGTGTTCCAATCCTAAGAGAGCCCAAAAACTCATAGCTAAGCCCGATTTTTAGAGAGAACTATATTTGACGAAAATTTGGTCGCTATACATATGAGCAAAGCTAAAGTACTCTTTGATAAACCCATCTATAATGGGATAAGTACATTGGATCCATCCAGACATTTAATGTATGGCTTTCATTATAATGTTATGAAACCTAAGTATGGGAAGCATATTAAATTGTTTTATATGGATACCAATAGTTTCATCTATAATATATAAATGAATGATTTTTATGAAGATGTGAAAGAATTGATTTATTATTTTTTACCATTTATTCAACACCTCTGATTACCAAGAGAATAATTTTTATAATATGCCTCGAAAAAACAAAAAGGTCCTGGAGAAGATGAAAGATCAGAACAACGGTGTTATCATGCAAGAATTTAAGTTTAAAAAGTAAAATGTATTCAATTAAACTAGAAATACAAAATGCTACTGAATACAATAAGATTAAAAAAGTTAAAGATAAGTGTAAAAAGATTGAATAAAAAAAATGTTCAGAAATGCGTAGTAAAAAATAGGATATCCTTCGATGACTATAAAAGCTGTTTGTTCTCGCAGGAAGCACAGTACAGGACCATGATTCTAATCAGAAGAACAAAACACGAACTTCATTCTATACAGGTAAATAAGATTGACCTTTCAGGAAAAAACAAGCGACACATATTACCGGATCGTATTAACACTTTAATCCTTGGCCACACTACATTATAGCCAAATAATAAATAATAAAATCCGCGAATAAAAGATATGATATAATAAATGGTAAACGAAGTAGATTGGAACGAATTTTCTAAAAAAAACACTTTCAGAGGATGTTTTGAGGAAACTGTCATAGCTTGTTAACTTGGGAATATGTATTCCTGTACTCATCTCTTAGTGAATCCTTCATAGATGAATATGCCACTGAAGAAGATTGGCTCATTATCTCTAAATACCAGAAATTGTCGGAACATTTCATGGAAATACATAACAAATTTTAGATTGGAAAAGCCTATTCAGGTATCAACCAATATCTGAGGTATATATGGAAGAACGCACCAACTAGTTAGACTGAAGAGCTATATCCCATTATCAAACACTGAGTGCTTCTTCATTCAAAAATATCATGAGAAACTAGATATGGAATTAGCATTTGCATTTCAAAAACTTAATGAAAATATGATAAGAGAACGTAAAGATCGACTGAACTGGCGATATCAATCTTTCGATGAAGACTTCACTATGTAAAATAGACCATCAAAGTAAAATAGACCTATGATACATCTTTAAATATGAACTGCATATTCTGTCTGATCAGTTCTTCTCTTTTCATTACAAAAAATAGCTTGCATATTACTGGGCAAAACATGTATTCAAGAAGCATTTATAAACCCTTTCCGTGAACCCTGAAGAGAAACAATAGAAATATATTTTTAATAATTAGCAAATTATTAAAAGATAATAGAATTTAATAAATATTAAATATTATTATTTAATTTAATATTAAAAGATAATAGAATTTTTATAAGAAAACTTTAAAGTTTTCTATTTTGTGTTCATAAAACAAATGTTTCCTTCAGCTCTCATAAAAACTCTTATTTTCTTAAACTATTCTACAAAATTTCCTAAGTGTTTAATCAATTCATGATTCTCAAATAACATCATTGTTTTATACTTCTGAAGTTCAGCTCGAAATGTATAAATTAACGAAATTCTAGTGCATACGTTCACCAAATGTTCAGGTTCCATTTCTTTCTTCATAAATATTTTTTCTTTAAGTACTTAAAATGTCTTAATATATATAGGTGGGGAAATAAAAAA
>JAPDSC010070803.1:0-17369 GCA_026290005.1 Latrodectus geometricus
TAGTTTTTAACTATTGTCTGTCCTTATAAAAAGGACAGAAAAATATTTATTGAATATTTTTCTGTCCTTTTTATAAATTAAAATTAAATACTTTTGATACTTTTTTTCTTTTTGCTTTATCTTGTAGTTATAATTATTAAATGTTTATTGGATAATTTTTTCATTTGTTATTACAATATTATTAAAAGTCCTTTTCTTTGTTTTTTGTTAAGGAATATTTTTTAATATAAATTTTGCATCTCAAAATGTAATTTCCAAATTGATTTCATGGAAATTATAATATTACAAAATTAGTTCTTTAATAACTTTCTATAAATTTAACTTTTACAATTTACAAAATGATTGAATATTTCAAATAAGCATTAATTTTTATAAGAATAATAATTATTTGAATAGTAAAATATTGTCTTGACTACTTTGAGCTATTATAGCTGAGAATTATATAATCAGTAGTACATTTTATTCACATAAGCTGTAAATAAATTTTCATGTATTTGCCTATTGTATATTTTTGAAGATGTGGCTGATTTTAAGTTTTGTACCTCGATAAACAGGTTGATTATTTAGAGTTAACAATATATTTGAAATTATTAAAATAAGGTTTAGTAAATGTATTATCTCTAAAATAATTATACAGAACACATTGATGGTGCTTAAGTAAGATTTATAATGATTTTACATTCGAAATAATGGTTTATTTAATTATAAAATAAAATAATGTTAATGATAAAGAGAGTAAAAATATAAGTAAATTGACAAGATTAATAAATATATAAGAAGTTTTATTCATCAAAAGTTAGCAAGCATACACAGTATAAAGGAAAATATACTATTATTTTTTTCAAGAAGTTCAAAGTTGTGTAGTGATATTTTTTTAAAATCTTATTTCCTATTGATTAATTTAATTTTGATCGTAAATTCAATTAGTTTTTAATATTATGAATAACAATGTTTCCTATTATTCCATGAAGAATTTCTCATGCATTGATCTATACATTTTTACAGGAGCATAGTATGATTAACATAGGTAGTTTTGTTTGAGTTGTTTAAATTTATTTTATTATTTTTTTTTGTACAATTTTAACACTCAAAGATTATAATATTACAATAAGGTAATAATAAAAACAATTTCCATTTCCAGGCTATACAAGCTGTATAGTAAAATTTTCCACAAAATCCAAAAGCTATAGATTTTTTAAAATTATTTATTGTTTCTAAATGATTTATATGAACTTCTGATATTCACTTCAAAATCATTTAACTGTCATTTTTATAGTTCTTTAAATTGTTTTACAGAAAATAGCTTTCAATTCTCTTAGATTTCTAGTATACTGTTTACTTTTACAGGAAAAAAGAAAAAATTTTTAACTACTTTTCTTATTTTTTTTTGAAGAATTTTTTTAATTCGTTTTCATGAGAACATTTAATATGTACTTAAATAAATTTTATATTTTAGCCAATGATGTTCTTTTTGTAAATGATGGCAGCAACTTATAGATTTGCTTTCTATATCTGTATCAATTTCCTACATCTTGTCCATATTTCCTTGCCTAAGAATAAGCACATTCATTCTAAATTCTGAAACAAATACTATAAATTATATTTTTCCTTTTTCAAAATTTTCAAACTATTAAATTATTATCATTTACATTTTCCATTATTAAATTTTCAGAAATGATTGAATTGTATTCATAAATAACAATTATTTTACTAAAAAATTGAAAAAAATTTTTTGTATTATAATATTTTTAAAATTTAATTAATGTCACATTTATTAATTAAATTTCAAATAAAACTAAGTGTTTTTTATCTAATCATGAAAAATAACAAATAATGCATACATTTTATTGACATTTATCTTTTTAAACCTAAACTGAAGAAAGTTAAGATAATTTCTCTTCTTTTTAAAAAATTACTTTGTAAATTGAAATGATCATATCAAATTTTTTAATGGTTTTTTGTTTTATAATTTTCTTCTTTTATGGGATGTTAAATTCATCTTAATAATTTGAATATTTAGAAATTTAAATTTCTAAATATCTTTTCTTAAATCAATATGAAATATGTGCTACAATAATTTTTTCTTACATTCAAAGCTGCAAAGCATATTTTATAGAATGATTTATAATAGTACTATAGATATAAAATGCAGTAGAATTAAACATTTTCTTTTGAAAAATGCAAGGTGTTTTTTAATTATCTATTTGCAGTCTATCCATTTATTATGGTATATTTTCTATTTCTTGTTTTGTCAGAGACTAGAACTGTTAGGCCTTAAATATTTTTCCAGACTCTGAAAAGCAATTTTTCCTTTATTTGTAATGAATTATTATTATATTATTTTTGGCACTTTCTCTTTTCTTTTTGGCACCTTCTCTTTATTATTTTTGGCACTTTCTCTCAGGATTATCTTAAAGATTTCACTCTTTATAACTTGTGATTAAGTGCAATTAATTGCAAAGAAATATGATTAATTGCACTTTTAATTGTAATTAATTAAAAATAAAATGTAGTCTGACAAGCCAAATGTTTCATTTAACAAAGGATTAATTCTTTTCTTAAATTAATCCTTTGTTAAATGAAGCCTTTAGCTTGTTAGACTACAATATGCACAACACAGTATATTATATTGTAGGCGTGGCAGACTTCAATATAATATAACAAAGGATTAATTCCTGTATTAAATGTATTCCTACCACCTGATTTTTTTTTTTACAATTTTTCATGAGTATATGCTGCAAGAAATATTGGCCCTTACTAAATTTATGAAAAAAAATTTCAATGGTAATCAGACCAGATTCAACACTGCAGAAAATCAGTATTAAAGTTTAATTTATTTTAGCTTCGAAGTTTTCCATATAATTCATTGTGTTTAAAATTTCAAAATCACATATGGTATTTTATCATCTAATAGTTCTAAAAAAACTTATTTGATATTCTTTTTTGTAACATGGCCTCACTTCGTTTGTTGAATTCATAAATCAAACAGTGTCAATTATATGAATTTTACCTTGTTGAAGTTATTGAATTAGAATTAGTTATTATTAGAATTGAATGAATGAACTTCTCAAAATAAATGCTGTATTGTAGGTTTTTTTTTAAAGAAAGGATTTTTAAATTATTACACATATCAAATGTAAATTGATGTGTGTGAAACCTGTCCAATATTTATGTTGAGACATTTAAAAATATGACATTTCTTAAAATAAAGCATTCAAAAATGTATGTTAATTCTATTGTGAAAAATGGTGATATAGTGGTGGCACTTTGCATTTTCAAGGCACAGGTCCAAGGTTAGATCCTCAGGTCATTCATCTCTTCAGTAAGTAAATAAAACTGAATACCAGTAATACTTGGGAAATAAGCATTGGTGATTTCACATCAGGCTGACCACCTAAATGAGACATGCTTCGTATGCCAGGCCCTCTTCCATGAAAACTGATATGGACACTGCAGGCCTTGATCGCCATATGGGATACTATACCCCAGATTATGTCATAAAAAATAAGTTTTAAATGTTTAAAATAATAAAATGTATATCTATTATTACAGTTTAATGAATATAGATAAAGAAATTTATAATTCTAATGAACAAAATGTATTTTCCTTTTTTTAGTTTTTTATAACTCTGTTGTATATTTTAGCTGGAACAAAAATGCTTATCTTATGTGATCTCTTTTCAAAGAAAAAGAATGAATTAGGCCATGCTGAACGACATGAACTTATAGAATATTTGAAAACTAGGTATATAATTGCTTAAATATTCACTTATTAATAAAATAGTTTTTAATCTGTTAAATATCTGAGGTATTAAATAATATTATTTATAATTTAAGTTTTTTCAATATATATTTTGCTTGAACATTTACTAAATTTGAAAGTTCTTTACTTTATAAGTTTGTATTTAGTATTTAGTGATAATAAGCATGTATGCTTTACATTTTAAACTTTATTTTAAATTTTGCTAATTTAATAAAATTTATATAAATATAATGAATGAGTGAGCTGTGGACAATGGTTTTCATTTGCTTACATACATTCAATTTAGGATAATTACTTATAATATATTAAAAATATAATAAAAGATTATTTTAATATTCAAATATTAATTTTTTTAAATATCAACTTCCAGTCAATATTTTTGCAAAACTTAAAGTTTTGTACAAATTGACATAATATATTAAAAATATAATAAAAGATTATTTTAATATTCAAATGTTAATTTTTTTAAATATCAACTTCCAGTCAATATTTTTGCAAAACTTAAAGTTTTGTACAAATTGACATTACAAAACATCACAATTAAAATTTTTCACCATTTTATTCAAGAATTCTATAAAAAAAATTCTATAAAAACAAACAACAATATTATCTTCTAATCAGTGAGCATATTGAAAGATGAGAAATGAATATTGAAAGATTATGCTTACTTCTTGGTCAAAAATTACAATTAAATTCTATTTCATGTATCCTATTTAAAATAACTGTCAAATGATGTAATGATTAGAGGTTTTATTTATTTTTCAAAACAATTGTATCACAAATATTTATTTTCATAAACTTAGGAATACAATTTGTTACCTAAATACTCTTAACGTTTAATTTGATAAAAAGTTAATTTTTTTGTTTTACATTAGTCTATACAAAATATCTCTTTATGTTGATCAAAATTAAAGCATATATTTTGAACATTTTTTTGATTTTAGAATAACTTTAGTTAAAGTTATTCTACAGTCAAAAAAAGGTTCAAATATATGCTTTAAGTTTCTTTGTAAAATGATGAAATTTGTTTCTTATATTTATTAACATTGTCATTATTAAAATTGTTTTATACATTATATATGAAATTTCCTTGTGACTACAAATTGTAACTCAGAAATCGAATAAAATATTTTAATTTGCCCCCTTTCATATGGTTGATCAAGTAACTGAATTGCTGGAACTCTGGCCTTTAGCTCTATTATCCTTTCTGATGTTTGTAATAATTTGGAATGGATAAACTGTATGTCCTAGTTGAATTAGTTCTAGTGTGCAAAAAATTATCATAGATTGACAACTAAACCCAATCAAATTATCTTTAATTTAATGTTAAATTAGAGCAAACCATTAATGTGCTATTTGATTTTTGCAAGTGTGAGAACTGGAAAATCACTTTTTTTAAATCTTGTTTAGTTATAGTTTTAATGAAAAGTTAATATTTCAAATATTTTATTGACTACTTGATCTAATTGTGTTGTATATTATGAGTATATGCAAATAGATTTTCATAGGATTTCAGCAATGGCAAAATCATTTTCATTTAATTAATTGATAATTCTGGAATTGCAGCTGAATAGATAGTGCTTTGGCTTTCCATTAAAATGTCTCAGGGGTTTTGTAGTGATTCAAAATTCAAGTAAAATTATGGGTTCTAGTCAAATTAATCTTAGAGTGCTGAAAGAAATTGAAGACAAACAAATCTGTTGTAATTACTGAGAATGGTATGACACTTTAATTCGTGAGTCTTTTAGGAGACAACATGATTAGTTTAAATTATTTAACTTCTAATTTAAATTTCACAAGTTTAACTTACACAAGGTTGGTAATTCATTTATCTTCATTTCTTTTTAAGATTTATAAGAGTTGCCCATATGAAAGTGGCACTATAGTTGGTTTGATAAATGATATTAATTTAAATTATTTTACAAAAGAAAGAAATAATACGAATGTAATAGATAAGCTAGATGAAGTCACCTTGTAGTTTCAAACAAGTGTGTTGTCACTTTAAGAGATTATGTATACCCTTGGTGAAGAAGCTTTAGAGTTGGTTTGGGAATTAATTTGACACTTTTGAGGGAATTAATTAATTAAAACACTTTTTTGTTATCACTATTTTTATTAACATTTCCTGTTTCAACTTGTCCATATTTTAGCTTTGTGCCACAAAACCCATACAACCACCAAAGTTTCCTGCTCAAGTAACTCATTAAACGGACCACATATGCAATTGTTTACTTGGTGATAACCACGTATACTAATTAAGTCATGATCTGCGGTCAATACTGCTTCTGCTACAAAAATCCTTATATCATCGGATTACTGATTTTCATGATATACACTTTGTACTGTGCACAATGTACTTTGTACTTTGCATTTGATGATAGATTTCACTAGCCAATCACATTCTACTGTTAAAAATTGCACTATTCTGCATTAACACCACTTGGGGAATATACTTTCTAGTTTTAAGCAAAAACTCACGTTAATAATTTTATTTCAGATTTCATTAAAAGTTTCAATGAAATTGAAATAACTAAAAATTGTAACATTTCCAGTGTATTTTAATTTTGCTTAAAATTATACGCAAAATTTGATTCTCTGTCATGTATTTACAAATATTTCTAGCACAAAATATCAATAAAATTTTATCCATTCAAGTTAGTAAAAATAAAATTTAGTGTTTAAAACTTGAATACAAAAAAGTGAAATATTTTGTGATCAAAAGGTTATTATATTTATTAATTATGGAAAAAATTCATTGTCAGTTGTTTCTTCAGGTATATTAAAAATAACAAACTTTTTTAATCTAACATAATTCAGAAAAATACGATTTGTTGCACAATTATTTTCCTTATTTGATCACAATTATTTTAATCTTGTCCTTTTTGTTTGTTTTCTTTATCTTTTTTTTTTTTTTTTTTTTTTTTTTTACAGAATTTTAAAAAAGTTTAATACATTTTCTTTTTTAAAGGACTCAATTTTTGTTTCTGAAAATACTTCAATTTTACTTCCATAATATTTTTAAGCATTGGAAAGAATTGAGGCTTATCAATTGTAATTTTTAGTCTTGCTGTATATAATTTCAAATCACTTATTTCCTGATTTTTGTTCTCTTTTTCATGAATTAGCAGTTGAAGTTAATACTGTGATTTTAACAATTTGTGGGTTTGACTCTTTTACTAAAGGAATAGATATTTATAGTGATTTGGAATATACTTTAAACTGTAGTATCAAAACTTTCCTTATTTACAAAAAGACTTTTATAGAGTGATAAACAAATTTAAAAAACCCAATCTTTTTTCTTTTTAAGATTTTTGCTGATAATATTTTTAAATACATGTTTCACATGTACTGTGCTTATATGCATGCTAATAAAAACTCTTTGCATTTTTTTTTATCAAATTGAATGTTATATGATTTTAAAATATAATTTTATTTTGTAGGTTACCAGATTTTATGAAACAATTGTATAAACTTTTGGAAGTGATAAAAATATCTTTAGGAAACTTGACTCCAGCAGAACAAATGGACATAGCAGCTTATTTTGTTTCAGATGTAATTATTTTATTTCATAAAGTTTTTATTATACTTGTTTATACTTTTATATTCATGATACGTATTTAATGGTCACTGATTTATTATATAATATTCTATACATTTTGTCTGCATGAGCAATGAAATTTTAAACATTTGACACTTCAAAATTTCATAGTTTTGTGTGATGTAATATACATGAATACTGATCTTGCATTACAAATAATTAGTTGACTTAAAATAAACTTTTGAATTTGACTATTGAAACAATTATCAATAAAATTGAATTAATATCACCGTTTTAATACTTTCCTTAGTAAATTTTATTGTTTTTGATTTTTATTCTAAGCTTAAAAATTTAGATAAATATTTAATAATACTTGTATTTATGTCAATTATTTTGACACTGCATATTGGTCAGCATAATGGCCAATTTTATAAGGTATTTTAATGTTCATTACTTAAATTGACTTCCAAGAACACTTTTTATAGACAGTGGGACATTTTCACATATTGCAAGAGAGAAAAACTTATAAACTCCCAAGCACCTACCCTGAGTGTACTGTCCTATAATTAGATCACAATGATTCCTATATTAATAATTGTTTGGAGTAATTGAGCAATTTAAAATGGCGAGAAAATTCTGTAAGATGCTCAAGAAATTTTTGTATCTCTTTTGTATCAAAAACAGTTTTTTTTACAAAATTCATGCCAATATTTTTATGAAGATTATTTGAGTTTCCCACAAATCTTGAAATTTTTGAAATTTGTAACTGGTCAAAGAAAGTCAGAACATTTATTTTATAAAATATTCTGATTTAGAAAATATGATCAACAAAAATCCAAGAAAAAAAATCGATCCCGCAAGAACTATTATCATGCCTTAAATAATTTAAAAATTTTATTAAACATAAATATTTAATTTTTCTTAAAACTTGTCATTTTTTATATTTATTGCTTTAGCATCCCAATTAAAGCTTTTTAAGAGGTCGGTATCCTGTTCTTATCTGCTATAAGCTTGATTATTGTAGACTATTAAAATTTTAAAAAAAGTTACTAACTGACAGAAAAAATAATTTGCTCTCATTAAAATAAATTCACAATTTATTTTATGCCGAAATAGCAAGGGAACTACATATGAAACACTTAAATTTAGAATGTAAAGCTAGGTGAATTAGAAAAAGAAAAATGGCTATTAAAGTACTTGAGAAAAAAAATCAAACATAAAAATACTTATTACTCTAAAAATTATTTCACAACTTTAAGAATTCAATATATTTTTGAAAAATTTTGTTTAAGCTTTTTTGTTCTCAATTGATAATTAAAATTTTGCCTTTAATATAAATTGTAGATTTGCTTGTATTTATATATTTATTTTAAAAAATTTTGAGAAATAGAATTTCATTGTAAAAAATAGTTTTTATACAAATGTATATAAATTTTCATAATGTTGCAAAAATATGCTAATTAGTAAAACTTTCTATTCTTTTTACTGTAAAATAAAATTTTGTCATTGTTGGTTTATGCCTCTTTGCTGTTTCTTATCTGTGTATGTTTTACAATATTATTTTATATTTTACATAATTATTAATTATATGAGAAAATTTTGATTTTTAACTTTCTCCCTTAAGAAGATGAGTCTTGCTCTTCATTTGTATTTCATCCTTTGACTAACTACATTCATTACAGGTGTCAACTTACTGTTGAATAAAATAATTTTTAAACTTTCTAATTTACTAAATTTGGCAACATTTTTATTACATGTGTTGATATCCTAAATTATTACATAATATTCATCATTCAGTTTCTTGATATAAATTACAGGTAAATTGTTAATTAGTAGAATATCATTCTGTAATTAATAATTGTAAACATATTATATGGATATTTGTAAATACAAGTTTAAACTGAAGAAAGAACATGCTATGAAATAAACAATAATATATAGGATGGACCATTAAGGTCTAAAGAAATGAAGTTGAATTATTGCAAGTATGTAGAAATGAAAGTAATATGCATATATGTTTAAAGGATACTGAAAATGAAATGTATAATAGTGAAATATTACGTAAGTGAAAACATACTTGGCAATTAATAAGTGACTATCTAAAAGACTGTAAAATTCCCTTATTATTTACAACTTAAGGTCAGATTTCTTTCAATTTAGCACATTGTTTTGAAATATACTATTTGTCTGGAGATTATTAGGTATATATTTATAATTTATTGCTTCGATTTTTCTTTTGATTTTGGTAGTTTTAGTATCCCACAAGGAATTACAGTTCTATTCAAAAAAATGTTTTATTTAATAAAATAATATTATTTAATAAATAACTAATTTTATTAAATAATAATATATTATTAAATAAAATTAGTAAAAATTAAATAAAAATTAAATTATGATAATATTTCATTATTAAATCAAACTAAAAAGGGTTAAATAAACAGGGAAATTGTTTTATCAATTGATTTTTTTGCACATTATTCCAACTTTTTCAGCATCCCTTTTCATTTTAGATTGAGCACTGCTTAGACGTTGTGTTTGATTTTATTACTGACATAAAGATTGCTCTAGAGAAGATTATAAATGCCTCTACAATAAAGAGAGAAAAGAGCTGCCATTTATTTGGAGACACAATGAAAGGAAATGCCGGCCAAGCTTTAGGACGTTCTCTGAAAAATGTAATTTTCTTATATTTAGATAATGTATTCATAACCTTAAAATTGGTCTCATAACAAAACAAAGTTTGGCTGTATGTAATGATTTAATTTACTTTTATTTTTGCTTATTTTAGTTATTACCAGATGACTTTTTGTTTATTAAATGTTTATAAACTTTCCATAATGTTTTCATATTTTAGTAGAATATTATCATTTTATTTATTTTTACTATAAATCTTAAACAATAATTATTTTTTAAAATTATGAATATTAAAATATTCCTGATATAAATGCAGTAATTTAGAGTATTTGTTACAATAATTCCAAACCATGTATTAAATTAAAATAGTACAAGAATTATTTTATATGTATAATTTAATTGTGATATTTATAATTGTAGTCTTTCTTTTCTATTTAGAATATATTTTTATTTGAATGTAAGAAAATTAACTAGCTTATTATACCACTATATCATGTCTTACAAGCTAAATAAATAAAACTTCAGTAAATGACTAAGTTTGAATTCACTTACAGTGCTAAATAATATCATTTTTAGGCTCTGCATATGAGAGAGTTAATGAAGCTGAGAAGTTTTCATGAAAGAGTTTTAGGAAGTTTTATGAATCTTATGCTTAAAAAGTAAGTAATTATTTTCTTTTTCTTTCAAAATAATGTAGTTAAATAAATAATAAAAATTTTACTGAATTAGTAACTTATTATTCATTAAAAAGTTACTAGTTTAATGAAATTTTTATTAAACTTTACTATTTTTTTATGAAATTTTTACATAATATTTTTTTTACGAGAAAATATCGATTACCTTCTTTACAATATGTAATTTAAATTTTAATATTTCATTTAATAATTTAACTATATTTTTTTAGAGAAATGTTTAGTGGTATGAACTCAATTAACAAAAATCGTTCTGTAGCAAAAAATTTGGAGCAGTTTGTTGAAGAGGTATGATTTTACTTAAAAATTTTTGATTATTAATCTTTAAAGTTTATATATTAAAAAGCAATTTATTTTTCATAAATGTATTTGTTAAGATACCGATGTTTATGCTAAGAACTGAAGAACTTACTGCTGCCTTAGATGAAAAATTGACATTTAAAGAATGGAAGCACTGGTTTAAAATAGGAACTTCTAAAGTGGTAAGCTTAAAACTTTTTTTTATTGTTATTGAAACAAAATATAAAGTCCATGCATTTTAATATTTTTTTTTATAAAATTTAAATTTAAATTTTTAAAATTTTGATGATTAATATGCAATATATTTACTATTTCTTTCAATATGTATGCCCTTTTTATGACATAGGAATAGATTTTTGAAATGTTATGGCTACTATATTTAAGATTTTCACATCATTAATGAAGTAGACAAAGGATTCATTGATTTATGTTAGAATGTGTATGTTCCTATTATATATTTTATTATTAGGTTTTATTAAATTTTATTAAAGTACTCATTAGGATTTTGTAGTTTGATTGTGCTTTTTAGAGGAAAAGTAATAGATTTGAACCCAAACATTGTTGAACAATATGAGATGTTGAATCTCTACTTTTAGCATACACATATGCTAGAAGGAGTGCTTGAGAATTTTCTATGTTTCTTATCTTGTAACATAACTTTATACCACTATCTGTAAAAATTTCTACTATACAGTAACAAAGTATGTGTTCAAGTACCTTACAATAACATCGGTTGAAATTATCTGCTATAGCTATCAAAATGTTTTTACCATTGTATTCTTTGGAAATGGTATTATCATTGTTTACTTTACTACAATTCTTAATCTAATTTAGCAGTGATTATTACTGAAATTCTTATTTCGGTTCTGAAAATGTTTTTTAGCTCACTAATTTTAATAATGAGTTGTATTATCATAAAATGATGGAAATAAAAAATTCAAGATTATTTCATTTTGTTATTTTTTCAAACATTATATTTTTATTAATAATTTTGTATATTAAAAATATTCTTATCAATAAAGTATTTATATTTTTATGTGCTCCCTGCAATGGCTATTTTATTTCACAATCATAAAAAATATTGAACATTTCTATAAAATTGAAAAATGGAAAAGTATGAAATTAACTGGTTATTTTTTTATTTATTTTTTTTTAAGAAATAATCTTAAACATATTCTATTGCAGATTAAAAATAATTGTTAGTTCAGTGTATAATTATTTAATGAAAATGTGTATAAACTGTCACATTGTTTAAAGTTTTATTTATAACTTATCAAAAATTTCTCAAATTTTTTTTATAATTTTAACAATTAGATTTCCTTAAATTGTTACTTTAGCATGAGTTTCATTTTTCTACCAGGTGATCAAGAAAATTCTGTTTCCATTTGGAGCACTAGCAGCTGTGGTCATTAAAAAAGTATTGAGATCGATACTTTTTTTTTGTATAATTGACTATATGCTATATGAGGAAAAAATTTACATTGTTTCTGAAGGTAAAATTTGTAAGAAAATTGACCTGCTTCAAAAATTAAATGAGATCTAAAAAAAGTAAATTACAAATATGCTGAGCAATAGGGGCTTAGAACTGAATGACATCTTGCACACAGATGGGGAAAAAAAATACCTCAATGTTTTAAAACAATGCTTATTTGTTTTCAAACACTAAGGTGTTTGGAAGTTCCAACTTTGTTATATCACAAGCATGTCAGAAAGCATATAAACTCACCTACATCAAAATATTTATGACTTGTATCTGAGTGAAAGAGCAATAGTTGTTTACTCTGAGAACTTTCGTTATTTTTATGCATTTTATTATTTGCATGAAAGCATGTTGTGTGCTTTCTTTTCTTTGCACAAATTGTCATTTGATATTAAATCACTCCTGCTCCATAACCCTATTGAGTTATTCTTGTATCTTGCTCATATTTGAGATAAGACCTCTATATATCAGGTTTTATAGCTAGGTGTGTTGAAATTCATTTTATCTTGTAATGTATAGTGAATTTCTTATATACTGGCATCTTTTTTTGGGACCTTAGCATGCATCATTTCCAAGTTATTGGAGGAACTTTATTAAACCCCGTATAAAAAATCTTTTAGAAATGAAATTTTTAATTATAATATAATGCATTTTTGTTTTGTAGGCATGGATATTAAGCAGACTTACTTGCCATAGAGATACGCTAGATTCTATAATTTCCAGAATAGATAATTTGGTTAACAGAGATCAGTTTACTCAAGGTTTAGTGCAACTTAATCTATTGGATGCTGCTCCATCAAGTACTTCAACATCATCTGAGAATCGTAATCAGCCACAAGTTAACACTTCAGAAGTATATTCCCCCTCGTACATTATTTATTATATTTTATATTATATATGTAATGCCTAGTTATAAATACCGTAATATGAAATAAATAAATACATGCAAAATTTATAAGTCTGGAAGTATGTAAATATTAAACAAGTTTTGAATATCTATATATCGAAATATTATATTGAAATCTGCTAAAGTCTCATGGCCATAGTTATGAAATAAACAGCTTGAATATTATTTAGGACAACCTGTATTTTAATACTGAATTATTTAATGCTGGAATAATTTATATTTCAAGTATATCGATTAAAATATAGAAAACATAAGTATTTAAAACTCTTTTAATATTGAAAGTTTTCATGATACATTCAGTTTAATTGATTTATGAGAATTGCATTACAATATAAGCATAGAATGCTCTATTTAATATTATGAACATGAACTTATCAAATTACTTGATGTTTATAATTATATATAAATTTATATATGTGGATGTACAGAATAGAAAATGATTTAAATTGCATAGCATCTAATGATATGCCTAATACTGCTGTATTACATATTTCTTTTATTCATTTAGATTGCTTTAAACTATTTTATATTTCTTGTAATTCAATAACTATGAATTTTCATTCGTATTTTTATTCGCTTTTTATGATGTAATATGTTTGAATATTTCTGCATTATTCCTTTGTGAGGAATACGTTGCTTATTTCTAAAATAATGATATGTATAAACACATATTTAACCCTATTTCATTTACAGTTTATTGCCAAAGACAGAAATATTGAGAGCTTTAGTAAGATTAAAGTCTCTACAATGTTTCTTGAAGTTTACATTATTAGTTAGAATTGATTGACTTTTTGTAAAATATATTTTGACTAAAAATTCCAATCAAATTAATTATTTATATGACATTTTTTTGTTAATTAATACAAATATCAAATTAGTTTTGTCTTAAATCTTTTATTCTAAAATTATATTACATAACTTTAACATCCTCATCTGACTCAAGGAAATGAAATAACTAATTCATACAAACAAGTGAATCCTTTAATTAGATTATTTCTTAGATACTTTTTTAGATCCAAAATTTCCTTACCAATTTTTAAAAACATTTTTTGGTGGAATTCATTTTTTTCAGATTGAATATTTCTATAAATGTGTGCATATGTAGAGAAACCTAAATATATAAATAAAAGAAATCAATGCAGAGAAATAATAATATGATTCTTAATTAAAAAATTTCTCAATCTACCATATTTTGTATTATTAATGAAATTTAAGTTTATAGTTAATTTAAGTTTATACTTACAAAAGTTTCTATTTTTTGCATTCATAAAATATTTTTTTCTTGATAAGAATTTTGATTATAAAATAGATATAGAGCTGTTATGTAATATTTTATGACATACAAGTTTATTAAAATGTTGTGTGATTTGCCTACTAAAATAATTAATATCAAATATGGGAAAAGGTACTATAGGAGAAAAAATTTATCCTTAACAATTTATTACATTTTTATTTTTGCAGAGTGTAAATTGTTTTGAGATAAAATTAGATAAAGATCATTTGTTTAAAGTCAATTCTTTATCAATAAAGTTACTTTATCAATAATGTTCCTTTAACATAAGATAAATTTAAGTTAAATTCAGAAAAACCTCTGAAATTAAAGATAGTCACCCTGTACACTTAATTATAAATGGCTTAAATCAGTCTAATCTTTTGCTTATAACAATAGTCGTTTGTATGCTGCAGTACAGTAAACAATATCATTGTATTGAGTTATTTTTTGAACTACTCACCTTTAAGTCTACTTTTTTATGCACCAAGCATTAGCAATATTATTTTATGAATAATATTGAGTAAGCAACTAGGTTTCATCATTTATTTAAGCAAGTAATGTAAAATTTGCTTTTGATATTCAAGTGTAAATTGCAAATAAATAAATTCAACATTTTATCTGCTGATGTATTTGTAATTTTAACTTAGGAAACATAAACATTAAATGTGAGATGTCATTTCTATATTCTATCTTAGATTTAATCTACTGATCTGTCATGTTTTTGTTGAATATTTTCTAATATTTTTTATTTTTGTTTTAGTGTGTGAAGTCTTTCCACGATTCTCCTACTGCTTATGAGAGTAAATTAGCAAAGAATGCTGCATCTATTTTACGAAAGAGCCTTAATACAGACATGTGTTTTGAAATAATATCTCACCTAGGTATGCAATCTCTTATTTGATCATGTACATATATTTTGTAACAATAGAGAATTTTTGTATCATTACATGTACACATCTTATGGACACTTATTATTTTTTTTCTATCCATGCCAATTAATATGTATATGTGCACACACACAAAAATAAATATTTTTTAAAATTCTGTTTACATTGTAAAAGTGAATTATTTCAAACAAATATTAAATGTGATTGTTCATTCATTTTCAATTTTATTTTTAGAAAAATCATGTTACTTTGATTTTATCCTATTTATTTATAAATTTTCTCCTGTAATTTATATATTTTTACTGAAATTTGTGTTTTTTTTTATGTACAAAGTATCAACAAAAAGGAATATCATTCTGCATTTAGTCAGAAGTTCTGCTCATTATAATATACATAGTTTTCATTAGAAATTAAAAAAAATCATTTGTTATTAACATATGGCTTCTTCTGATTTGTTAAACAGTAGTTCAGTGATTAATTCTAAGTAACAAACGCTCTAACAACCGAGAATAACTGTGAAGCATTTGAATATCTTAACATATTTGAGAGTTTATATAGATAGTGGGCTATATTTGCTAATCACAAGAGATGAAAACAGGGGAAACCAACTAGCATTATTTCAACATACATGTATGCAGAAATGCTTACATGTCTATTGAGGTTTTTGCATTTTTATTTTCACTAGTGGGACTCTTAAGGGTGTGATCCTGCCATTGGGACATGATTAATTTTTAAAAATATATAAATACGATAAAAATTTATTGATAATCAACTTTTTTCTTATGATGTATTAGTGATGATTCAAATTTTGTTGTTGTCAAATAATAGTTTTGTTAGATGACACAAATTGCTTCTTTTGTAGCATCTGGTACTAAATGATCACTGATCTTGTTTCCAATTCAAAAGTTCACTTGATTTATCCCCTTAAGTGTAAATGTTTTAACATTGGATTAAAGATAGGCTAACAACCTAAGTTAAATATATGTCATGAGTGCCCAAGTTAAATATATGTCAACCTAAGTTAAATATATGTTAGTTGTGTGTATATTTTTGAAAAATTGCTTAATTTTTATCTCTTGGTTAATTTTAGTTTATATATTATTTTTAAGTTGTTTTTCTTCAACGATAATTTGAAATTATTTATGTATTTGGAAGTAGTTACAAATTTTACTGGTTTTTTGCTTTCTTTGTCTATCTAAATTATCAATGATTTTAGTTTCAATTTATTTAATTATGTTTTCTTAAATATTTTTAAGTTTATTATGAATAGCAAGTTTAATGTTACATTCAATTTCTTTTCAGTGTAAATTTACTTAAATTATTAATTTATTATATAATTTCTCTAAGTATTTTATCTAAAATAAAACATGTGAAGCTATGAATTTTAATTTTCAGGCAGTCCATACAGAAAACTGAATTCTACTTTTGAAAAATCTGTTTAATTGTGTTTACATTAATTATACAAAAAAATTCTCAGAAATTTTGAAAACAAAATGAGTTTTTTCATAAAAATAATTAAAATTTAAAAAATTTTATTTATACATGTAATTTTATAAATATTTGTATATAACTATAATTATAAATATTTGTATGTGACTTTAATTATAAATCAATTAAAGTATTTGTTTTTAAAAATTTTATAAATTTTACTTTTTTATAAATATAGCATGGTTTTTTCCTCTTCTGTCTAAAATATGTTCAAAATTTATCAGTAAATCACATAAAATTATAATGTGGCTTTAGCATGCCATCTGTAATTTAACATTTATATGAAAAATATTAATTATTAAACATCTATTTGCATTTTATATATTTACAATATTTATGACTTGACTTAAAAAAGATTTCAATTGTAATTTCTTAAAATTGTTTTTTTTTTTTTTTTTTTTTTTTTTT
>JAPDSC010070803.1:17469-30631 GCA_026290005.1 Latrodectus geometricus
TATATATATATATATATATATACTAACATTGCCTATAAGTTGAATTAATTGGACTTTCACTGAATTCCTCATTAACTTGTGTTATTATGTTATACTTTTTTCATTTTGAAATGATATTTTTAATTATTTTCTTATAGTGTGAAAATTACTTCATTGGTGGATCTGTTTAATTTTATGTCAATTCTTTAACTCAATTTTAATTTATATATCATTTTAAAAAACTAAGCTGTTAAAAAAATTCCTATATTTTTTAGATTCAACTGATTCTTCAAAACAAAAAAGTTCCCTCTCAGAGAACAAACATCCAATCATTAAAGCTCATTGTGTCATTATAGCTTCACGCTGTGATTGGTTTCGTAAGGCTCTTTTGAGTGGTATGAAAGAATCTATAGATAAGTAAGTAATTCCTGTTTTGTAAAATGTATTTATAGTGATGTGCTAAATAATTGATCTTCTTAATTTAAGAAGTATACATTTTAATTTAACTATGAAAAGTATTGTTTGTTGTTAGTTAGGTATTATATAAGTTTAATATTTATTTAATTATCAATAATAAATAATTACTATTTATTTTCAGTATTTAAAAATTTATTGTAAGTCATATTACATTGTACTTTACAAATATAATATATTTAAAACTCAGAAGATGCTGTTTATTTTATATAATGACTTACTTTAAATGAAAATTGCATTTTTTTCTTGCATTATATTATTTAGTTCAACATATTTGTTTCTAAAAATCTCTTTTATATATGTTTTATTAAAAATTTTTTAGGAAAATTATTATTCATGACACAACACCAGAGCTGTTTTTCATTTTCCTTGACTATTTATACAGTGGCCAAATAGATACTGGGCAGTTAACAACCGAGCAGTTAGCAGATCTTATGCAATTATCTGATCGCTATGAAGTGAGTGTAATACTTATTGAAAATTATTTTCTCAAATTACGATTTTATAAAATAATATGTTTCTATCAGGTTGATTGCTTGAAGCAGACTTCTGAAGAAGCTCTCAAACGGTTGATTGATGAAGATTCTGCTTTATTTCTTCTTGGTATTGCTGATCAATTTAATGCAAGATCTTTGAGAGTAAGTGCTTACTATTTTTTTTAAATATTAAAAAAGAATTTATTGACTTAAGGTCTGGTGATTGACCTCGCCACAACATGCACTCAATTGTTTTGTGCTCAAGATAAGTATCCCTGATATGAGCCTTGTGTGATCTTGCACTATCATCGTGTAGCATGAAAGCATCAGCTATTGTCCAAGCATAAAGGCACACATAAGCATCCAGAATGTTATCTCTATAGGTCTGATCATTTACATTTCAACTTCAAAAGACATGGAGGTCTGTGCATCCACATAAAGAGATAGCACCTCAAACACAGACATTGCCTGATTGGTATGCATCTCTTTCATGGATGTTAGATGGATGAAAACGAGTTCCGTGTTCTTTCCAAATAAAAATGCGCATACTATCATTTTTGAGGCTAAACCAGGAGACATTGTGAAGAAAATAGCCCTCTTTTGATTACGTGTCAAACAAGTTGACATGCCAAAGTGAGCCAATGCTCCCGCCTATGGCACAATGTGATTGTTTGATCACTGTGGCAAATGTTTGGTCTCCTCGCATTAAGACCATGTTTGAGAATCCTTTATGCACAGTTGATTTGAATACTACACTTCTGGAACTTAAAATAAGTGAGTATCTGAGTTCAGTTGTGGTTCTATTCCTTCATGCGCATAATAACTATCCTTGGCAGAATCACCTAGATACAAAATCCATGGCTAAAAATTGTTGCCAAAACTTAGGAATTATGTACTCACCTTCAGTCATCTATCCACTTCTATCTGATTTTGTCTTGCCTCTAGTATCCCAACAGCTGGCCATCGAAATTGTTCAGTCAGATGATGCCTGGAAGCCATTGTTACAATTTTACTATGCCAACCTTCTAATCTCAGACATGCAGTGACAATTGCTGCTTTGTTCTAAGACATGCCTTTTTGTTCCTTGCAAATGACATATTCTGTCAGAAGCGCAACTATTTTGCATAATGTCATATTGTTTAGCTGCTTTTACTTACCATCATATTCAAATTTCATTGAGATTGACTTATTTTTATAAGACTTATTGCTATTTTTGTGAATTTTCCTTAATTATTAGTAATCAGTATATTATGTAACAAGAAATTAACTGTAATTGAATTGAAATTTAGTAAAAAAAAATTTTCTTTGTGATAATATCTGAAATTGGTTTTTCTGACAGCTTCATTTCTTTTGATGAAAATGTATATGAAAAAATTTTTATGGAATGAAAAAACATCATTTTTCTATTTTTTAATATATATAGATATAAATTACAAAATTTTTTAATAAAATGACATGATTTTCAAAGTGATTTTGGTTTATAATTGAGCAATTAGAGGTTTACTTTATGATTGTTAATTAAGGATTACTTTATATGTAACTATTATATTTATATTAAATATTGATATAGGCAGAAAAGTTACACATAAAATAATCATTTAATTTTAAAATAGGAACATAAGTGTTTTCAAATAAAGTAGTTTCATCATATGTATTGATTGTTATTATGAAAAAAGAATCTGTTCTGTAATTTTTCACTTACCATAATATTTTACACCAGTTTATTTACTTCCAGATTTATTTTAATGATTTTAAATCTCAGTCTAGTTTTGCAAAAATATTAATTTCATACACTGGTTATGTATAATTCAAAGAAAATATCATTGAATAAACTTAAATTAATTTTTTAATGAAATATTTAATAAGAATTTTTAAATTTTTTTATTGTATTTATTTTCTCATTTATTTTTCCTAATAAATATATTTTATATCATTGGTTACTAGTTTTAAGGCACACTTATTTCTTCGAAAATGTTTTCATTTGTGTTAAAATCAAAGAATTTAAACTGAAATTCATAATTTTTGGTATCTGTAAAATCTATCATCTTTTATTAAAAAAAGTATTAAGGATTTAGATAATATATTTGCTTCTTTAAAAATTCAATTTTATTTCAAATTACAATCTAAATTCGATGTAATCTACCTAAAAGTTATTAAATGATTTATTTTCTTTTGTGCATTTGGTTACTCAAACATAGTAGCTTCTATAGAATTCAAGTTCCTTGCTTATATTTTGTCATTTGAAAATGACAACAATTTATGTGATTATAAAAGTCTTATTTTTAAGATTATTAAAATTTTTAAAGTTACTACAGATATTTTTCACTAACACAAAAAGATATCTAAATTAAAATAACACAACAGTCCTATGGGGTCAAGGTCAACAATGTCCATATATGTTTTTACAACCAAGGGTCCTGGGGTGCAAAGAATATGTCCTGATTAAATGGCCAGCCTAATTCGAAACCCCCAATGTTTACTTTCCAAGAATGTTTGGTTCTCAATTTTATCCTACTGAAGGAATGAAAAGCTGAGTTCACTTTGTTCAGCCCAAGGATTGAAATTATACCTTGGGAGCGCGAAAATTTACCACTTTGCCACTGGGCTTCAATTATAATGTGTATTTATTCTAAATTTGCTGAATAAATAATTTGCCAAGTAAAACTTAAGAAATTTTACGTTTTGACTTTTTAAGTAAATCAATCATAATAATTCAGTTTTATTTAATTTTGTAATCATAACAATCCAATTTTACTTAATTTTTGTTATTCATAATTTTTACTAATGATATTTTCAAATTCCAATATCATGTTCTTTTAAATAGATCTGTTATTTTCCTGCACGTTTCCCAAACTTATGAATATTATTGTATTTTCTATATTTGACAATTATATATATAAACGGATTTGACTTGTTTCTTTTTATTGGTATAGTTTTTATTGGCATCTTATAATGTTCATTCAAGTATCCTGTATATCCTGTCAAGTATCCTGTATCATCTTTTAACATGATTTTATATAAGAATAACATTTTTGTGCTGTGTCCTTATCATTTCTATTCGCATTTATTAATTGTAAAGCTTTGCTTATAAATAAAAATTACACTTAGTCCTTGTCTTCCAATTGAATAATTTGCTAGTTTAATTCCAACCACAAATATGGATGCTAGTAATAGTTGCTCTAAGGCTTAAAGTTGGTTTCCATCTTCTTCCATATTGGATGCAACAGTCTAGGCACCTCTGCTAAAAGCTATTAGTATTAAAAGCTCCAAACTCAAAATAACCTAGCTCTATTGCAGATTTTTAATATTAATCCCATAAAATGCAAATATTTGACAAAAACAAAAAATAAATTCCATGAGTTTTTTAGATTATTAGGTTAAGGAAAGCGTTTCTTTTGTTACTCAATTCATTTTAACTAACAATACATGTTATGATTTTTGCATGGTATTATTGATAATACTATTTTATTTGAGAATCTTTTTTTATTTCCTGTTATCACTTTAATTTTTATGAAACTTTTATGAGATTCAGAAAATGTTTAAATGTATTAATATTCTTTTTATATTTTCATCTAGACGGCTGCATTAGAGTTCATTGCCTTAAATAAAGACATTGCCAAAAGTGAAGTATTCTTTGAACTTCCTGAAGACTTACAATCTGAAGTTGAGGAGATGATAGCTTGGGTTGATTTGAGGTAATATGATAAAAATAAAGCAATTTGTATACCGTATTTTTCGCCGTATAAGACGCACCGGCATATAAGACGCACCCAATTTTAAAGGAGGCAAACCTAGAAAAAAAAGATTATGAACAAATTCTGTAGTAAAATATTTTATATCAACTGTATAACGTGCACGATGACTCCCCGTGGAATTATTTCTTTTGGGAATGTTTTCCTTTTAAAGATCAACATTTGGGGCAGTTTGGTACCATCTGCACAGCAGGACAGCACAACCGAGTAGTGGGTTTTCTCATGCCCTGAGGTTTTTACGGTTATGCTTTTGGCTCCTTTGTTATCTACGGTTCTGTTAGATGGCACATCAAACGTTAGCGGGACTTCATCCATGTTCCCAATCTGGCTCATTTCAAAGTTATTCTTCTTCCTCGCATCAATAACAAACTTATGAAAAGACAGAATCTTTGATTCGTATTCCTTGCCATGGTGGGCTTTTGTATTTGCCGTATAAGACGCAGGCACTCCCCCCCCCCCCGATTTTTGGGGAGAAAAAGTGCGTCTTATACGGCGAAAAATACGGTAATTTATCTATGTGTGGAATAATTGCTCTAATCTCTCTTTTTAATAAATGTGTTATAGAAATTTTTATGATTATTTCAATCATTAAATGTGTTTTTGTTATATGTAGAATACTATATTATTTCTATTCTGCTTTTAATGGAATCAATTTTATTAAAATTTAATTTGAAAAAGTACAATTTAATAACATTTTCTAAAATAAAACTTTAAATTATTAGAGCTCAGAAATTTGTTTCTATATTGTTAATTTTGTTTCATGTAAGTAATTATTTGTGTACATGTGTAAATGTTAATGTTCCACATACTTTGATAATAATACATCTTTATTAAAAGTTTGATGTAAGTAAAAAATATAGGATAATCATGCATGCAAATGTGAAACCTCATAAATTATATTGATGCAATATTTTAGATAAAATACCATCACTCTATATAAGCTGCATGAAAGTGCTTGAAATTGAATGCATAAACCTTTTCTTTAAATAATTAAATTTGCCTAAAACTTAAAAATTTTTTCACTGCGTTTATTAAAATATTGACATTGCTATTACGTATTATAATTGTGATGCAAACAAATATAGAAAATTTAACAAAAATTATCTTATGTGTAAATATTATAAAAAAAATTTTGTTACAGTTTGAAAAATTCAATTTTTGCTGAAAACAAATAGCAATTTAAAATAAGATTTCTACTAAAACTTAAGAGTTAAAACTCATTATAACTTCTGAAAATAGGGAATTCTTAAAGTTATATCTGAAATTTATATTTAAATTATTTTAATATTTAAAGATTTTTAATGTATAATATTATTTCTAATATTCGAGATTTTTAAGCTGAACTGGACATAAAAATTCGATTTATTTTTTACATGATCTTACTGTAAATTAGCACTGAAACTTCTTCTATTGTAGTTTTTTAAGCCTTCCATTCCCATTAAGGAAAGTCATTGTATATGATAACGGTGTGGTATGAAAGAACATATAAAAGCACGTGTTTGGCAGTATAATTCGTATCAATTATTCAATTCTTTTTATTTATTTTTCTTTTTAAGTTTTCTAAAATCTTATTATTTATTTATTTATTTGAAAATTTGACTACTAATATTTAATTATATATCAAATGAGAATTCATATTATATAATTTTTTCTATTTAAAACAGAAATTCTCAACGAAGTGAAGATTTATCGGGTCCTCAACTATTCAACCATGACAGCCCCAGTTCAATGTCATCCAGTTTACTAGACATTGAAGAATTGTTCTCAGCTGCTAATATTTCAGGAAATGAGGTACAGGAATATTTTTTCTAAATACAATATGCAGCCATGTTGAATGCCATAAAATATAGGAATTTGAATTTGCAACCTTATAAAAAGTCTAATTTTTGATTTTTCAATAAAAGCACTGTAAAATGTATTAATAAATATACTTAAAATTCTCTTTTTACTTTAGCCAACACAATTATATAGACTGCTGGCATCAAAAATATATCACAGCAAAATATATTTGGCAGATATCTTATGCAAATATCAAATGCTTGAAATTAACAGCCTTTTGTGAAATGTAGATGATGTCAAAATCTATAGTTAGTTTATTTTCTATTATTAGTTATAACTGCTACCCCTCATCTCAACATCTAGTCAAAGGGGCTTTGAAAGTATCTTTAAAATATCAAATCCATAGAGCTTCCACATATTGTCGACATTGATCTGGTGTAATAGCGAATTGCAAATTCTGTCCAGTTGTGCAAGCATGATAAACACGTTTTTAATAGATCAGGAGAAAAAGCAACCAAGGAAGTGATTTAATATAATGGTCAAAGAATGCTTAAACATTGCGTGTCATATGTGGTTGCTTGCCATGTGAAGTGCATTGTCCTGTTGGATATTCTGAAGATATGAGAGGACAATGGGCTTAAAATGTATGTCATGTACTTCTAGCTGTTCAATTTATCTGCAATGTGTACAAGGAAGTTACAGGGGAAATCCAGTAAATCATGATCCTGGGTTCAGTGTCAATGTGGCTATGCTGACAACCCAACAGTTCAGCAATCTCTCAACACTCTTCAGAATGAAATCTGACCATGATAGTCAGATTTCATAGAACATTAGTAAAGACTATTCCATTTTCCATCAGATCAAGTCAGAGTAAGTGAAGTACTAAGCACTTTGTAGACATTCCACTCAGCAGTAAGTGATGTACAGTGTATACCGAATTATGCTTAAGAGACTGAATATGTTGTGCTTTGGTATGTGATATTATTGAGCTATCCACCACTACCAATGCATACATCTCTGTCATCCTGAGCAGTATTACATTGGTGTGATGGTAGTCGATCTCATTGTTTCTTTTCTTTTTTAATGATAAAAAATCAACATCCTAGTTATTTTTTTTCCGACCGACATGATCACCGATCTCTGAAGGATAGTCCGCAGTCTCTATACACTAATATTATTCTTTAGTTGAGCTTGGAAATTTACTTGAAAACTCTTGATGAGTTCATCAGGCAAAGATTAGTAGCTTAAGAGGGAAAAAACGTACAATAAAATAATTGCTACATTTCAAATCAAAAGCTATCTTTTCTCCCATTATATAGTGCTTGCTATCAGGCTACAGTTAATGGTAATGCTCTGTTATTGGCATATCTCATTGTCGTTAAGGCATTATGTAAATTTTACTTGATTTAAGGTTTCCTTTTTTCTAATGGTGGGCTCTTAGCAAAGCTGCCCAATTTCACTTAAACCCAACTAGAAGAAAAAGAAGAACGGTAGGCACAGGGTGACGAATCCTTCACCACAACAAGGTAGGAAATTGCTTCTCATTTAGCATTACCCGGTGGGCAACTGTGAACCAAGTCACGGAAGCGAGTAGTATTACCCACGTCACATCACCACAAACCCGTTTATAGGGTGCGCCACATTCATCCATCATCTCTAAAGGAAGAACAAATAAAACACAGAGAGAAAGGAAATGTCCAAACTGGGCCAAACCTGGATTCGAACCCGTGACCAACAGCCTAGGAGTCACTAATGCTGCATGCTTCTTAAAGAGTGGTATATTTTTGGTGGCCAGTTGTGTATTTATAAAATGTCATAATTTTTTTGAAGTATTTTAAATAGCTAGTATTTTTAAAATTTGATTTAGTTAACGTATCTTTCAATTACAGAATCTAAAATACTAATGTGCACTTTTAATTGTTTGAATGCATAATATTTCTGTTAGTTGCTTACAATCATTGTTATTAATAAAAAAACTAAGAGAGTTTATAAATTGCCTTTTTGTTTTAGAAAAAGTTTTTTTTTTAATTAATTAATTTTTATATGTTTTTTTTTATTTTTTTATTTTGTAGTAAAATAAATTTTAGCTTTGATATATAAATAAAATTTGAAATTATCCATGCATTTACTTATATTTTGATCGAGAATCTTGCTGCTCATATGTTTGATATCTTTTGTTTTCCATCTTATTTAATGTTGTGAGATTGTGATTAAATATTGCTATGGATTATTGATATTATTAATATTCTGTTTGAACAAAAGTACTTAGAGCTATTATAATCAATATGAAACCAAATTCGCTTGAGTGTATATTTATTGCATTTCATTCATATAAATTTAAGTGCTTAAAAATTATGTACTCATTTTTAAATCAAAAACACATAATTGATCATTTTTCTCGTTTGTAAATCTTAAATCAAAACTAATATATATTTCTTGATTACTGGAGAGCATTTGAATGGTTTTGTTTATCTTTTTAATTAAAAAAAACCATTAAATTTAACTATGCTTAATATGTTTTTGTTATTTAATGTTTTAACATATCCCTGATTATTCCATGAAATCTCAGTTTCTAATATATATTCCAATTAATGATTCTGAAATATTTTATCAGAATTTATCAATACAGGTTGTTTTATCATATTTTTATTTTGCCAAAAGGTTCAAAGGAATTATTCTGTTACAATGATATATCAATCAATAAAAAGTAGCTCCTCTTAAATAATAACACATTCTATCAAGCTTACTGAAATAGAAAAATCACTGCAGTAAGTTGAGAAATACTATTGACCAGTAATTTAGAAATACATGTAGTTCCAAAACACTTTTGCACTTTCATACTAGTAGAAAAGTCAGTAATTATAAATTTTCTAACTACAACAATGATGTGGAATACATCAATGTTTTGCTATGTGTATACTCAATAAACATATAGAAAAACACTATTGTAATGAAATGTAGTCATATCTATTGCAAGTCTTTAAACTCACTAGGGAGGTATGGTTATTTGCAGGTTTTACTATTTTGTCGTGAATTTCTTAAAAATCTCAAAATAGACTCTAAAGTAACTTTCTGTAACATGTACATTGAGTCCCCTAGTTGATTTCCTGTCATAAGCGGAAATTTTGTTATTTTTTGCCACACTTAAGGGATGCCATCAGTTAAATGTCATTAGGCTTAAAATTCCCCAGTCCGCAGAATTTTGGTTAGAAAATAAATAATCAGAGCAATAGTGTTTTTACATTATTTTGACAAAAAATTTCCTATGTCAAGCTGTTGCAGATGTTACAATATTTATTTAGACTTTATGAATAGTATTTAAGTGTATCCTTGCTTTAATTGATAATGTTGAATTTTTACAGGATTCTAGCTCTCTAGAAGATCTTCCGCAGGATTCAACGCAGCTGGAAGCGTGCATTGCTCAACTCAGGGACATAATTGGTGAGGCAGCGCCAAGAGATGAGCTTGTCCGCATGTCCTTAGCTGCCGATTATGATGTGAATAGGGCTTTGAATTATTATTACAGTCAATATACCTAGCCTTCTTGCATTCCTAACTTTCTGTGTTATTTTAAAGCACAGATTCTGTGAAAGGCTTTCTCTGAATTAATAGTCACATATATACTGTACTTAATTTTATTTCGATATTTTTTCCAACTGAGTGTAATATGACATTTGTGTTATATTGCTCTGGTTTGCGAAACATAAAGAACAATCATTGAAAGATGAATTTCCAAAATATTTTCCTTTTCACCCAGAAAATTTGTCACGCCTTCAATCACATTAGTTAACTTGGTCTCTGAAATTGCACTGATCAATTTAATTGTTAAATTGGTGAAAATTACCGAGCTTATACATAAAGTGCAGAGTTTAATACAACAAATAATTTAATGATTCAGTTCATACAATTAAAATTTGTGAACAAAAGCTTCAACTTAATTATGAAAAATGTGCCTACTTTTGGTAAAAACATCATTAGAAATATGAAACAAATCAATTTGAAAAGTTTAAAATTCTTTAGTTTTTCTAATTCTAAATTAGTAGGCAAATTTATTTTTTTCTACATTGATGATTAAATTTTAAAAAAACTATATTTTATTACTGCATTTCATGCCATGTTTGCTTAAAAGAAATTGTGTAATAGATTTATTGACTGTCATTACCTTGTGCAAATGCTTTCCTAAATACCATAAAAAATAAGAATTGTAATAAAATTAAATAACTAAAAAAATTGCTTATTTATTTAGTAGATTCTCTTTTTATACGTTAAATTTTTGATTTAGGATTCCAATTTCAAATTATCAAAAATGTGTCTTCTAAATTTTATTTGAAAAATAAACAAAAAAAATTGTTTTCTATTTTAACAAAATATATGGCTACAAGCAACTTGAAAAAAAGAAGATTAAACATCAACGTTTTTGTTTCTTCCTGTAAATTTTAAAGTTATAACCGATGAGGAAATATTGATTTATTTGTATTTACTTTACACTTGTAAAGCATGCTTATAAGCAAATTATGCTCACAAATTTTCCAAAAAATTGCAGATGACAGCTTTTTTAATGCCTGATCCTTGATATAAAGAATTTATGAATAGTCTTAAGTATAAATTTTGAATTCCTAAATCAAAATTTATAAAATTTTATTGCTATCAGCAATTTTCACATTAAAAATTTTTTTTATTATTTTAATTACCTGTCATTTCCACTTTTTCCATCTAATTTCACCGCCTTAATGAATTCAAATTATTCAACTATGAAGCATGAACACAATTTTTCTCAATAAATAACAATGACCAAAATATTTTTTACTATTATTTTATTCAATTTAAAGAAAATAATAATTTTCTTCCTGTATATATTTGTTTATTAAAAAGTAATGTTTCAATTATTAATTAGAATATGTATACATATTGAATAATTGATAAAGTTTTTAAAGTTATATAAATACTGATGAAATATATATATATACAAAAATGAAATTAGAAAAGATAGTTTTAATTTTCAAACTCATCACTTGCCAGTTGAAAGCAAAATAAATCTGAAATTTTAGAATTATTACAATAATTTACAAGGTATTTGTTTTCCAATGCTCCAAGAAAATAATAATTGTTTTTTGTTGAATTTCGCATTTTACTTTAATTCAGTTATCATATTGTTTGCTCTTATGATTTTTTTTTTGTGATACACAGTAATTACTCTTAATTACTAATTAGAATTCATTTATTTGCATAAAAAAGTTTACAACATTAACTCATAATTATACTGAGAATATTAAAAATATTAATATATAAAAGTGAAATAAGTAAAAATAATTCTGATACACAAAAACTAAATTCTTAGTGGTTAAGAAAACTAAGATTAATTTGAAATTTTGTACTATTCAATAATTTGCAAGATATCCATTATTTAGTGGTGTTTAGGAATAGAAATATCAAATTTAAAGTATTTTTATTTTTTTATTCCGTTATGAATGTTTTTTTACTATACCTTTCATTAAATCCAAATTAGTTTTTTCTTTCTGTGTTTAATTGTGTGTCAGTGGAATACACCACTTTACTCTTTCAATTTAATTTATCCATGTTAAATAATTAAATCGTTTACTTTTAAATTATTCTATATGCATTAACGCAGTCTCCGAAATATGAAACTCATAAAAATGAAGAAAGATGAGATAATTTTGATTGAACACTCTGACTGAGGAAATTAAAATATGAGGTTTTAGAAGATTGTTCAATAACAAAGAAGATTATAAAATTATTCATTTAATTAAGACTTATTTGTTATAAAAATCTTTGTATGTTAACTGTTCATTTTTTCATTAACTTGAAAAAAAATTAAATTTAATATAATGAAAAATTTTAAATTCTATCAATAAATGTGATGTAACCTATTGGGAAACACTAAAATAAAAGAGTGAATTTTTATTTTCTCCTGAAACTTGTGTACTTAGTGCAACAATTATATAATTTTAAAATGAAATTCTGCTTATTTTAAAATTATTTCTATGAGGAAGAATACTTAGGCTTATATATTTCGACTGTTTTAGAAAGATAATTGTTTGATATGTATGCACTAAATTATATCTCTGTGTTCATTCACGTTATGAATACATAACAAAAATGTATCTTGTTATGAATAAATGTAAACAAGAATAAAAATTTATTCTTGTTATGTGTTCAATAATATTTATATTTGTTGCTCCTGTGTGTAACATTTATGTAAGATAGTGTTATTTATTGTATATATTGAAATGTATCATAAAAGCTCATTATATTTTTAGTGTGTTTGTTAATTTTGTCATTTTTTGTACTTGTATCATATTTCTATTGTATTAGATAATGTATTATATTTTTAGTTTTTTAAAACTTATCGAATTTTGTCTATATGTGTAATATGTAGATTTGATTTAATATGCTAAATATGTTTATTTGATTTAACACTTAATTTATTTCTTTTTTAAAATTAAGGAATTTTTTTATGTGTAGAAAAATGTTTATATTTTTGCTTTGATAACTTATTTTTTCATGACTTTTATGTAATCTTTGATTCTTTCATGTTATTAATATTTTTTCTTATGAAATAATTTTTTGTATTTTTGAAACGCAAATCACTTTGGGCCCTGTTTAATATAAATATTTCTTGCTTGAATTATTTGATTTATTTCGCAAATTGTAAAGAATCTGTGTGATTCTATATCTATTGAA
>JAPDSC010070813.1:1267-13131 GCA_026290005.1 Latrodectus geometricus
TAATAAGTGAATTTTTATATTTACTTATGAACATTGAAAATTCAACTACTTATATAGATATTTTGGATAAAACCTGTCAATTTAATTTTAAAGTTAATAAACTAATATATTGGGAATACACATATATAGTATTCACAATAATCAAAAAACAAATTAAATTTCTTAAAAACAGATTAATTTTTTAATTAATCTTCTCAAATATAATGATTTTGCTGTTTATTTTTATTTTAAATATGTAGGAAGTTGGGAATCGTTTGTAAAATTGATGTAGTGCATAGTTTTTATAATAACAGAAAGGTCAACCAAGCTTGAAGTTTTTATATGGACCCCGAAAACACCTACTTCTTCTTTAATTATACTTCAATTTTTAATTTACATTAAAAATTTAAAACTATTTTAATTTCTTAATTAAACTCATAATTTTTCTTATTACTTTTGGCAACCATAGTCTTCTGTATTTGATTTACTCATTTTTCAATGTATTACTTAGATTCTATCTTCTTCAATTCTGATATAGTTTCATTTTCTTTTTTTACAGACATTCTTTGGGGGAATAGCACGAATATTTTTAGACTTTTTACTTTCGTGCTTGTCAGAAAAGAGTGTTCTGTTTCTATAGTTGACCACCTCCTTCCTGATGAAGACGTGGTCCCTATGCCTTTTTCCCTATTTGTATTATATAGTTTTTCTTGGTTTTGTATTATTTGTATTAAATTGTATAGTTGTTTCTTCTTTGATTTTTATTGCTCTTCAAATTACATCTTAATATATATATATATATCGTCTAAATTATTCACCTATATATAAATTGCCTAAATTTAAAACAGTTGTTACCATCGAAGCATTTATCTTAAAGTAAGAAGCTTTTGTATTTCAAAATGTTCCAAGTAATCTGAAATATAAAAGAGAACTAAATAAATTATATATTTTCAATTGATTATGCAATTTTTTTTTGTATGGAATATTTGATATTCCTTTTTTTTTATAAAAGTAACTCAATTTGACTTATAAAAAATAATATATTGAGGAATAAATAGAGCTATTTAGTTTCACAAAAATTTGGAATTTCATAGAATAAAAATTTTTAGCCTTATTTTATTTTATATCTCGTATAATCATTTAGCACTTATTAAAACACAATCAGTTTCTTTCATCTTTAAAGTATTTTTGAACTCTGTTTCATTGAGGCCGTGGTGTCCAGGGAATAGTTCATATTCTCGGAATTGTGAGTCCGAATTCCAACTTACCGAATATCTGTTATGTTCATTGAAAAATTCTAGTGCATGTGAAATAGATCGTGGTCTCAATGATCTGCAAGGGAATGACGAAATGATACCTGTGGAAGTGACAGTTTAAGAATGGGTCTCTTCCCTTTTGTCCCTGCTTCTGAATAGGAAGATTTACATCCAGCAGCTTTATTGAAACTGGAGCCCAATTCTTTTAAAGGCGCATTACAGTATGCCAGTCCACACACAGACACACAGTTTCATTGAATGGAAACACTACAAAGTAAAACGATTATGTTTTTCAACTATCTTCCTTTTTAATGTTTATACGACTGTCTGGTTAATATTTATGAAATTTTATTTATGGAAACGCCCGTTAATTACTTGGTAAATGTAGTCAGAAAGAGCGTCTTCTGTTTTTGAACAGAGCACCCCAATCACGAGAGGGGAAGTACGACTTTGGCTCATAGATGGCAGCACCCTCTGAGTCTTCCAATTTAGAGATAGGAAGCCAGAGAAGAACCAAGTACAAGCTCCTAACATCCGAAGAAGTATTAATTTGGAATTAATACATGAAGGACATTGCGACCATGATACATTTTACGTGCCTCAGTCACCATTAGTCAACAAGACGGATTTTCTGTTAAGCCAGGATTCTAGCTCACTACCTTCCGATAATGAGAACGATCCCCTATTCAACCAGGCCACTGCTGCCATATTTAATGTTTAAATATTACTCACCCCAGAAAACGCTTCTCGTTTTTCCAGCGATAGTCTTACGTTAAAAGATCATTGCACGAAAAATGAAGTGCAGAAACTATCATTTACTTAATATTGCTCAGATCATCATTTAAAAAAATTTGAATTATGGATTTCACGTGTTTGTTTTTGCGAATTCATCAGACACTCTAACATATATATTATAAATCCCTTAACATAGCTGTTTGCTTAACCACTATTTCTTTTATACAAAAAGAAATTGGTATTCTATCACTCATTGAAAGAAAAACCTTTGTACGGATATACAACAGTAACACTTTTTTTTAACACAATATTTGAGTATTATTTGTGATAGATCCTATCATAGAACTTCACACGAATTTTTTAACTTTGTGAGTGACAAATTGAATCAAATAAATCGATAATGATGAATTTTATACTTCAAGAATTCCATTACACAACTTATGGGTGACAATTCCAAATTTTGAATTTCGTTTGGAAAATATATTTTTCTGGTAAAAATTCTTTCTGCTTACATTTTTAATAACTTCTTTGAATTGCGTATTAATTTTCATTGTTCTCAAATAAATTTATTAACTTTGAGAATTATAGACGTTTATAAAATCGACAATTAACTTAGAAATGCTTTATTTAATTGCAACAAAAACTCTTCTTTCACGCTAAATAAATATTTTAAGAACAGTTTTATCAACTCAAACTTTTTGTTCCGTTTCTTTCAATGTCCAAATTTTATTCTTATTACGTCTTAATTATAAGACTGTATTCTATCTAAATAGTTTAAAAACATTTTCATCTTTTCTTACTGCTATCATTCAACTCATTGAAACATTTTTGATAAATGCGACCCTTTGTTTTCAACAATATGAAGATAAGTAAAAAATATTATACTTAAATAGTATGTCATAAAGATAAAATAATTAATTACCCAAGCAAATTAAGGGTTTACAGAGATATGAAATAATAGGAGCATTCGCTGTCCCTTACAGCTAAAACGATCTCTACCTGGTCGCCATGTTTAGCAGGTCGGTCGAATGGTAAAGGCCCCATAGGTCAATGAGGTCGAACTGGATTTGAATGACAGAAAGGGGCAGTGCCTTCTATGCTGTTTCTTTCATGTCCCACTTTATTAACTATAGTAACTAAAAGAGGCTGAAGAGGGGATGTCTCACAGCAACCATCTACCAGAGTATTCAATTTAGGAGAGATTTGAAGATGTACCCAAGCACAAGCAATTTGCGACAAGGTAAATTTTATCCCATTTTCTTCTAAAGGCCTTCAGAAATAGATTATTTTGCTAAATCAGACTTATAATCAGCCATATTATTTGTATATGAAAGTAGTACACAAATGTTTTTATTCTTTTTTCCATCATCAATGATAAAATTTAACAGCAATCATTTGCATCGTCATCAAAAATTATTTTTTATAAGGTCATTATTGCCGAGCATTAAGTTTCCAATCATTAACTTTAGTGAGCATTTTTTATTAGGTCAATGTTGAGTTTTATGCATTAGAAAATAAAAAGCAAGTTGCATATTGAATGCGTATTATGGTGTACCTGGTCTTATAAAACTAGACTAGATCCATGAGGCCAAAAAGGTTCAGAAAGTCCAAAAACAACCAAGGTTCTGCCACAGCTTCTTCATAAGAGAAGCCGAGACATTGCAGAATATTTTGAGGAGAGAAGTGGCCAACGTTGCATTTTGGGCAGGGAGGAAAAAGATTTTTGGCTACCCTCCAAAGCAATGCATCTCAGGTGGCCAGTAAAAAAAATTGAGAATGCTGTCTAATGTATCTTTAAGGCCCTGGATGATATGGCGAATTCGGTCCAGGATTTGCAAGCAACCTCCCTGGTCATGGAGAAAATCTCTCTTGATGACATAGTCATGGGGTCTTCAGGGTCCGCAGGGTATTGTGTATTATAGCTAAGTATTATTAAACACTGTCAATTGATGATACCCTAATTATTATACGGAATATATAAAGAAATAATAAGCAATATAATGAATAAATAATAAGTATTATATTTGAATAATTTTAAGTAAAAGATTTTCTAAATATTATTTAAAATTTTAATATATGATTTTCAGATTGAAAATTTCTCTTTCACTCCATAATGAAAGCCAAATCCCTTTATGTGTGTGTGTTGCTAAATTTATTCAAATTATCGAATCTATTACACTATTAAACAACTTTTTTGTTACGAAAAATGCACACATCTTTCAAAAATACAAACTAATCAGTTGAAATATTGTTGCTAGACACAAACTTTCATACTTACATTGAATTCCCCTCATATAAAACATTCACAATTTTAAAATCTCTCAAATGCAATTATTTGATATTTTTTACTTTTTGAAACGAAAGTAGGGAAATATGTAATTTATCTAGAGCAAATAATTCACGTAATTTAAAAAAAATTATGTTAAATTGACTATAATTGTACAAAAAAAAAAACACCATGTTTTAATAATATAACCACCAAGCTTTATTCTATATTTTCAAGAAAAATGTTTTATTCGAAAATAAGATCTGAAAGGGATCCCCGATGTTTTCTTTGCCTAGAGAATTTCATGGTAGAAACCGAAGACATCGAATCCATGTTATGTATTTCTTCAAAGAATGTCTCTTAGAAGAAAATGACAAAAATGGAATTTAAATTTTCCATACACGAAAATGTGACAGTGCATGTGTGTGGGTGAAACCTTCCTCAAATATAAATTATTACTTTTGCTATCAATTATAATTGATATACTTCAACTTTAAAATATTACTTACAGATTTATAATACTAATGCCTATTTTGTGCTGTAATTAAATAGTGTTAAATGAGAATTAGAAAAGCTTTAGTATTATAAGTTATTGGTTTCAGTAAATATGAAATCAAACTAAATATTAGATATTTTCAATTCATTGTCCTTTTAATTAATTATTAGTTAGTTATCTTCATTTTAAACTGGCCAAGCTTGCATTGAATGGTCTTTAGTTCAAGAGTTTGTGGATTTAAGTTCCATTTCGACTTGTGCCGGTACTGATTCGAAAAATATACTGTATACTCTCTAACATACTGTAATCTCGACTCAATAAAGAACTGTATGTAAAAAGTGATCGTAAAGTGCCAAACAAACCAAAGATCTTTGTTGTTTAATCACTTTATTGTATTGTATAATATAACTGTATAAAACCATGAACTCGTTACTGTTTCTAAAACATTTATTAAATATTAATTTACAATTAGCAATTGAATTTCCGTAATTTTCAGTAATTTTAAACCTAGTTAGTTTTCATTTATTAAATCATTTGTAAATAAATAAGAGTAAGTAAAAACTTATATTTCTTATTTGAAATTAAGTTATGCATATATATTGGAAAGAATAATCTCTTCCCTAATATTCACAATAAAATGTTATTTGCTGGCATATTTATTTTATATCTTATAAATAAAATATATTCTCCTTCAAAGAAACGTATTATTTTGCCACATTATTCTAAAAGATCTTATGGAAAAAAAATTGGCATAAAAGCCCTGTACATCAACGTTAAAGAAAAAAAATTGACAGCCAATGGTGTTCTTTTAAAGCGTATGTTGCCATTTTATCGTCCATTATTAGATTTTTAAAGCACGATAAATATTTTACGCAGTTTTTAAAACAGCTGAATAGGGGAGACATTTTGGCTTGTGAAAACTGCTTATGCCATATAATGAGATCCACTTCAAGTTTTCAAGTAATGCGTATTTCCTTGAAATTATTTATTAATCTTAAACTTCATAAACATTCTCTTGTAAAATAAACTTTGGCTTTAAAAGATTGAATTTCAGTTAAGTAGTAAAACTCTAATCTTTAAATTTAATTGTATCACTTTAAATAAAATTCGAATTTTATGTTATAGAGTTAACTTGCTAGCAACCACTTTCTCAATTGACCTCATATTAAATGAAAGTGTCGTTGGCAAAGAAAAATGAAATTATTGTGCCTACGATATAATTTTGTATGAAAATGTAACATATTTGTGAAAATAAAAAATGAAAAACATTTTTGTATTTTCTCAAAAGCAATTACATTATAAAAGGAATTAAAATATAGAATTTATATATAAATAAAAAGTTATAATAAATAAAAAGAATTAAATTAAAAGCTACATAAATTTAAACTAAAGCAAAACAACTAGTAAATAATTTTTATAAAAGCGTTCTTTTCATGTTAATAACGTACAGCAATTAACTCTGTAACTACCGGTTCTATCTTTTGTTTACATTTATAAAATGTTTTTTATTAAATTATTTTTTTTAATTTCTGGTGAAATATAAAATTAAACAAATTCTATATGATTTAATGAAATACATTTGCTAATATCTTAATAGATTTTATGAGATTTTTGTTAATTACATCGATGTAAATTATGAAAATTATTATTTTAAGGAATTAATTATCAAAAAATTCAGAAATAAAATTATGTTTCAAGAACTTTATTATGTTTCATTTCTATGCAAATTCAGTGTTTTATTGTGCTAATTTAGTGTTTTTATACACTAAATGCTTTATAGGAATTAAATCTGAGGACTATATTGTACTCAATTATTGGTATGCTATGACCATAATTACTGCAGAGAGATTCTCATGGTACCAGGACCATGACCACAATCACATAAAAATCTATTACAAACTGCCATAAAGTTTTCTTGATAAATGCGTATATTGACATTTTTATGCAAATGTTATGTTAGTGTGCTCATAATTTTAGAGAACATTCATTTTATTAAGATTTTTAATCATATTTTTAAATATTTCTATTAAATGGAGCCGATTACAGATTCACAGTTTGGCGTCATGCTTTCTTTATGAATTCGTGACGATATTTACTCGGCAAACCTTGTTTCAAAATTATTTGAATTCATTGATTACTTATCACTCTCTATAAGTTAACTTTATAAAATATCGTTCAATAAATGAGAGAGTTTTCTTTTATCCGATTCATGTAAAAGTATAGCACTACCATTATTTTGCAAAATTTGTTCCGTTTAGCTTGCTTTTACGTTTAACACACATGCAAATTTCACAAACTTTGAATAATCTATAAAGAAGTATTTTTATTCTTTAGGGTAAAGTAATATTAGTTTGGGGAAAAAAGAAATCCATTATTTTTATGTGAACTTTATGCAACTTCTTTTGGATTCACTTTGTATAAATGTTTAAAACAGTTTTCATGTAGATTTTTAGGTCTTGCGCGTTACGACTGCTGACATGCGGTTAACTTCGATCATTTTTGATATTTTATAGAAATTTTCGACGATGCTGTATCCACATGCGAGGTGCATCTCTAACATCAAAAATACCAGAACGGAATCGACGAAACAAAAATTGTACGTAACTGGTTGTTACAGTCTTATATAGGACGATAAACACCTTTCACAATTTTAGCCACCCGGTAATCTTTTTCGCCGTTACAAGAGAAAAACGAAAATGTATCGAATTTTCTGTTTGTTGTCTCCCATTTTTAAAACCTTGTACTCGTAACTGAATTAATCAAACAAAAAACCGCAAGAGGATATTTTAGTGTCAAATGTCACCTTTCCAACGAGAACAAATCTGAAATTGTTTGATAGATACCTCACGAGATATCGATCACTACAGACGTCTTACCGAAAAAATAATGGATTACTTTTTCCCCAAACTAATATTTATTGTTATATAAAACGACCCAACTTGTTATTGGTAATATATTAAATTTCAGTTATAAATTAATTTAAATGTTTCAAAACATTTATTTACACATAATTTATATAAACAGCACATATTTAATTTATACATTTAAAATACCATATATTTAAGCAGCACATATTTAATTTATCCTTATGTGCATTAGATTATTATTAGTGATGAAGCATATTAATATTATTAGAATAATTGATTATTTATTAAGAACCATTATATTTTGTCTATAATATTTTCATCAACTAATTTTAAGGATTTGAAGAACCAGAATTTTTCATTTGTGAAAATGAAGAAATACCATTTAACTTGTATTGAGTTCAAATTGGTATTTGTCTAGGTTAAATAATTTGTTTTAAGTTTAAATAAATAAATATATAAATAACAGATTTTCTTCCTTTATTTCTCATACAAGAACAATGTTCAGGAATTGTTTTCTAAAATTGACGAAAATAAGAAACATATTTAAAAGTATACACAAGTGAAAAGTGTACTTTTTATAAATAAAACTTGCCGTTTGTTCCCTAGGTTAAAAATATTTCCAGAGTAAACAACGATAGTTGTAAGGAAAATAACTTATTGTGTTTAGTTGTGAAAAATTGTTCTTCGAATAAAATCCTTAATTTATTTATGAAAGCCTTACTAGCTTAATGTAAGATAAGTTTGTAGAATATTTATGGTTCATTATAACTTGTTAGTTTTGTTGAGAGAATTTCCATCGAGCTTTTCCTGAGTGAATCGATTCAAGAAGTCTCTGGAATAAGAAAAATAAAATCTTAAACTCTTTTGAAATTCATGTGTATTTAATATTGTTTCTTTTCGTTTATTAGGAGTTATTATCTGACTAAAAAAATCTTATTTTTTTACGTATAAGAAGCTAATTAAATATATGACTTCGAGATAGAAAAACATTTCGAGATAGAATTTTTGGGCATCCTATACTTCAGATCAATTTAAGAAATGCCATAGCAAAATGTTGCTATTCAATATGAACATGTTCGGTTATTTATAAATATAAAGAAACGTACGTAAAATACAATTCCTTGAAAAATAAATTATTTTAAATAAAATTAAAAAATAAAATATAATTTAGGACACTTTTATTGACAAAGTAAGAAAATCTATTCTTTCTAAGAAAAAATGGCAAACAACCATATGTATATATATGTGTATATGTGTGTGTGTATGTATGGCTTTGTGTCTATGTATATTCAAGTATATTTGATTCATGTCTATATATGTTCACAGCACGTCCAGATGTTACTTTCATTGGCTTAAGCATTTATTAATTCCAGATGTAATTGACATAAGTTAAGAACTGATTTTTCCAGGTTTCAGGAAATGGAAATCAATAATTTCTAGGAAAAATGTTTACGCCTCTGGTAGGTATTGCTACTTTTTGGTGCTCTAAAAGAATATAAATAAATAAAAATAAAAATTTATTCTCCAATTATTTTCTTTACATCTGTAAAATTTAATACGTATTAAATAGAATATCATTAAAATTAAACACATTTAATCCTAATGTTACATCATTAGTATTGTATTAAAATTTACACTAGTTGTCAAGTGTCTTTTAGTTGAAAATGTGAAGACATAAAAGTATGATGTAAATTTTTTTACAATGTAGATATAGTTAAAACCTATATATTTTGAATACTAAGAGAGTATTAACGCAATAAATTTTGGAAAAATTAAATAACTATTTGGGATACTGTTTTGGAATTATGCTGTCATACATTATTTACATCTATTAATTGACTTGAAAATTAAATTTACTTTCAATTTGTAGCGTAATTTGTATTAAATATGGATAAAATAGTAAAGTGTATGTGCCAGATTATTTAATAATTTATAAAAGCATAATATGATTAAATAAAGTGTGAAAATATAAAAATTATTACAAATAATTCAAATACAGCATATATGTAATTACATTTTAGAACTACTTGATGGTTATCTACAAAACGAATAAAAATCAACTGTATGAATGCATTTCACGAAACAATAAAACATAAATTAGGTGGCAATAATCACCTGATACTATTTTAACGATATTCTTTCAAATTGGGTTCAAAATTTTGAATATGTTTATTGGATTATAAAATGAGATTTAAAGCTTTCAAAATAAATAATAAATTAAACATAGAGTTTTTTTTTTATCGAATTTCAATTAGGAGCTTAAATAAAATCACTATAAAGTTATATTGCGTCATAAAATCTAGGAAAAAATGAAGAAAATAGTCAAGTTCACTGAGCTTTATTCCTAAAATAGCAACAGGATAAATTTATTAGGAAAAAAGAGTGCACAGTGACATCAAAAACATTCTTGTCAAGAAGCTTAAGTAATAAAAAACGAATTCCTTTCGTCTGATCTGCAAGAGCGACTCTAGAGTTAGACGATAATACAGAATAGTATTTCTAATCATTTCTTCGCTTAGTCGCTTTTTTATTATTTGGAATGTTATTCATTATTTTGAGAAAATAAAGTGATGAAGCTTTATTTTTAAGGAAATGAATAGAATACAATGCTAATTATTATTATAAATAAAAATGGAAAAATAAATCTATATTGCGACAAGTTTAATTGTACCGAAATATAAGAATTTAAATAAGAAAAATATTTGGAGAATGATAGAATATATTAGGTTGGGGAAAAGGAAATCCATTATTTTTACGTGAACTTTAAGTAACTTCTTTTGGATTCACTTTGTAAAAAGGTTTAAAACAGCTTTCATGTAGATTTTTAGGACTTGCGCGTTACGACTGCTGACATACGGTTAACTTCGATCATTTTTGATATTTTATAGACATTTTTGACGATGCTGTATCCACATGCGAGGTGCATCTCTAACATCAAAATACCCGAACGGAATCGACGAAACAAAAATTGTACGTAACTGGTTGTTACAGTCTTATATAGGACGATAAACACCTTTCACAATTTTAGCCAGCCGGCTATCTTTTTCGCCGTTACAAGCGAAAAACGAAAATGTATCGAATTTTCTGTTTGTTGTCTTCCATTTTTAAAACCTTGCACTCGTAACTGAATTAATCAAACAAAAAACCGCAAGAGGATATTTTAGTGTCAAATGTCACCTTTCCAACGAGCATAAATCTGAAATTGTTTGATAGATACCTCACGAGATATCGATCACTACACACGTCTACCGAAAAAATAATGGATTACTTTTTCCCCAAACTAATACCTTTTACAGTCTATTGGAGATTTCGTTTTTATTTCTTTATTTAGATATTCAACAAAAATGCTTTTTCTGAGTATTCGTGTATTTAAATTAATGTACAACGAATAGATCTGTTATAATGAGTATAATATTTAATAGTAAGGAAATGAAACATAAATATTCAAAACTTGTTATTTAGGATTTAGTAAGTAATAAAAACTTGAAAACTGAAATGCATTTTTTTCCCTGTTACATATATATTAGAAACTTTTATTTTTTTGGCGAAAAGTATATTTAGGTAACAAATATCTCAGGTAATTGCTATTGGTGTGCAATATGATTTAAATATTTTATTTAGAAAAAAATTTGTTTGGATATTGCAAAAATTATTCAGAAATAAATATTACATATGAAAATAAAATTTACATACATATATACATACATATATATATATATATATATATATATATATATATATATATATATATAATAAGAAGAAGAATGTCTAAGCAAAAGAAGCGGATATAAAATATAACTGTTAACTGTGTAATGATCGATAATTGTGGTTAGTCTGGGTGATGTATCATACCTCATTTTTTGCGTGAGTAGTACGCAAATAATTATGAAACCTTTTTAGAAAAATATCTAACATCTTAAAAAATCTTAATGTCAAAAATATTTCTTTCAGAAAATACGAAAATTAATGAAAGAGCAATATTACTTGTGAAATTTTAAAATAAGTGATTTATGAGGAAAGTTTTTAATGGGATTTTATTATTGGAAACATATTCTGTACATAAATTATTTTTCTAGTTAATTATTTTTATTCAAAATAATCATTTTTTTAACTATATAATTTCAAATGTAAACTAGTTGGTTAAACAAACTATTAACACATTTTATTTATCTTAAATAAAATGTGTCAATTTGTATATTTTATGTTTGTATTATTGTCGTTAAAGTTAATATTCATTGTTTTAATATTTTATAGGAAAACTAATT
>JAPDSC010070815.1:0-16498 GCA_026290005.1 Latrodectus geometricus
TTGTTCTAAATTTAGAGAAATTTGGACATTGGGCATTTCATAGATGAAATGAATATATATTGAGTATACAATTTATAAAAATATCAAATTTAGTTAAATATCCATAATTTCGTTCATAACCAAAAAATATCTTCCTAATAATATGTGAAAAATTCTGCAATTGTTGATGGATCTTATCTTTAACTAAGTAAACTTCTTTACTTTTTTTTTTTTGGATTATCGGTATTTTATATATTTCATGGTTAAATATTATTGATTCTTTTACTACAGGAGTTTTATTATTTGATAAAATATAATTTCATTACAATTTATAAGCACAATTCATGTTGAATTTGTCAATGACTGATATTGTAAAGGAAAATGCATTTCATATATAAAAACAAAGATCAATTTAAATCCCTTTTTTCACATTTATGGGGTTTACTTTCACTTTATAAAATTATTTTATCAGTTTTTTCTTTTAAATTTATTTAAGATCATAGGTACTGAGGAAGAAATTTCGTGTTGTCAAATTTAACTTCAGAATTTCCAAGTCTATGCAAACTTTGAAAGTCCTATTAGAATTTTAAACCTAAATCATAGAAGTTTTATGAATAAAAATTGCTTTGTTATATTTAAATCTTAAATTTAGATTTATAGTTAATTTAGAAGGAAATATGTGCAAATGTCATTCAAAATGTTTTAAATGAAACGTAGCAAACATTTGATTCAAGAATTCTCTTAAATCCCATCCATAAATTAAAGACAGCAGGCAGTCTAGTCTGAAAAACTAAAATACCAAACGAAAGTATTGGTTAAAAAATAGAATTTCTTTGATTATCAAAAATTAAAGAAATATCATTTTCCTATTTTGTAAATACGTATCACGATTACTCCGTACATATTTTGAAAGTTTGATTAAATTATTGTATTTTGTAACTACACAATTTCATACAAAAATAAAATTTAAATTATATTAATATATAATCTTAGTGATGCCCATTTTCCGTATATATAACGATGTTCACGTTTGATAAGGAACTGTTTTTTATATTCTAACTTCACATTTGATTCGTATATTACAAACTTGTTTTAATGATATAAGATTAAATTTCAAGTACAGGAATTTGGCTGTCATTTTACAGTTTAAAGAATATTTCGTAGGAAACTGAATATATATTCTTTTCAACTTTTATTTTACAGTAATTATAAGACACTTAAACAAGATTAAATCTTGTAAGAAAGTTTTTTAGTGTCAGCCTCTGAATAAATTTAAAATATACCAATCACAGATAGTTTATTTAACCCTACAATATTATTAGAACTGGATAATAAGAGTCAGTTTATTACGCAATATGAAATTTAAATAAGCAAAAATGTTTGTTAACTCTAACTTTATTACGTTTTCTTGTAATAAGAAACGTTAAATTCTTCTCCTTTTCAGGAAGACAATAATATTTATTTATTAACTCGTTCTTAAAACCAATATTAAAATCAATATGTGCAATATTATGCTCTTTATAATTTAGAATCTCTTTAATAGTCCCGAAATTATTTTTATTATTGGAATTTTACCTACTTACATTTTAAATATATAAAATAAATCCTGCAATAAAATTCTAGCAAATCAGCTTTAATGACACATCAAACTCATTTTTAAGTGCGGTTATGGTTTTCAACACTATCTTTTCATTTTCATTATAAGAAAATTTATCATATTTTTTCAGTTAAGCAGCAAAAGTGAATAAATACAAGCCACTTACAAATTATTTTCATTAATTCTTTTTTTGCAAAATTTCATACTCAAATGAAGGTATTTGATGGGCGTGTTTGGTTCATGACACGGAAGCAACGTTTTTAAAACCGGAGATCGTGGTTAAAAAATTGATGTCAAGAGAACAAGTCCCAAAGTTTCTCTGTGATTGTAACGGGTTAGGACATAATCACGGGTGTCGTTATTTGGTGAAAAGACTTGAGCTTTATATTATCAACCATTTTCCTCCCACATTTCAAACTTTCTAGACACAATCTTTCACCTCAAGTGAGAAGGTTGCTTCTAGCTAATTAGGGTGAGATATGGAATTTTCTCCATCCATCAAAAGTGATAGTTCAACAATGTAGGAGGTGTGTATATGTCCCACATTAGTGGCATTCATTAAAGGGCGTTTGAGTAAAGTCGGTATTCAAGATTAAATCTTGCACACAAATTACAAAAATAGTTGTTGAATTTATTGTGAAGGATTGGAATTTTCATTTTACCAGATTTAGGACTTTACTGTATTGCCACTAAACAGTTGTTGTCTATTGCATAATCATCAACGAAATTTTTCTTCAAACTTTGATTAAGGTATTCACAAAACTAATTCCTTTGCGGTAGTCTCCACAAAATTTTTTACCTTATTTTAGTACTTGTGTAAAATTATTTCAACTGAAGAAGTTGATGCAAATTACACCTAACTGACACAAAATCGTGTCATATCGTTCCTCAGTGCATACTTAATGGAGAATAAAAATGTTAATTCTTAAAAAAAAAGTTATAAATATTTTTGAACATATTAGTAAAAACATTTCTGGCACAGTTTATTTTAAAAAAATAACTAAACAGGTACATTAAATTCATAATTTTAACCACAAGAAAAAACTATTGAAATGAAAACTTGCAACCTTGTATTAGTAACTGAAACCACCAACCACATTCAAGTCTGTAGTAGATACGCGTTTCAAATGTGTTTATTATTTATGATGTAAAAGCATAGAAATAACTATTAGAAGAGAGCTTTTGTTGAAAAAAAACACATATTAAAGTAACAAGTATTCAGCTTATAGTTTTCTATAGCTGGAAAAAATTTCTTGATTGGCGCTATTTTTTCGTTTGTTAGAAGAAGTCTTTTGTATGTGTTAGAAGTTTTCCTTTGCATGTCTTAGAGTTTTCACGGAGCATTTACAACTGCTTATAATGTAAGTATAATGGTCTATGCAGTGGTCTGTAATGTTGTACCGTCTAAAGGTCTGTTCAGTTGTACGACAACCCACTATGAGAATATTTGGCTATAAGCAGCGAAAATACATATACACTCAAGGAAACAGGGAAGAATATATTTAATAGTAAAATGTATTCTTTATGCTTAATTAATATTTACGAAATTAATATCATAAATAACCTTGAGTACTTTTTATACATGATTTATCTTCAAAATTTATACCTTGCTTTGAATTTTGGTTTAATTTGCTTAATAATACAGAAGAATACTTAAAATAGCCTATAAAATAAAACTATTTTTTTCATTTCTTTTGATATACTCGAATATTATTGGAAAACATGTAGAATATTATTTCCGTTTATAACAATACATTGCAACTATTTGTAAATGCATGCTTGCTTTTACTAATTATAATTTTTTTCATTTGTTTTACAGCCTCCAATGTTCGGAATCAAGAAGTGAAAGCTCTCGCTTCAGATGTAAGGATGTCTCTTTTTATTTACATATTTAAAACTATTATTACATTTCTAATATTTTCATCTATTGTTTTAATGAAAGATAATTATAACAATTGTTGCCTTTCTAAATCATTACAGTAACTTTATATAATCATAAAAAAGTTATAACAGTTGTTTTATACTAATCAGAAGAAAAGAAAATGAATCTATTCAAAATTAGGAACAAATTGACCTACTAGATCTAATCTAGAACTAAGGTAATTTGAGGATATATTCCAACACTGGACCAATCAGAGAAAAACGCATGACAAAATTAACTACGTATTAAGTATATGTAATTATGTTGACTAAGTTCTTTATATATTGATTTATTTATAAGAGGAAAATAATATAATTTGTAAAATCATTATTTTTTTAATGAAAATTAATTTTATATTTTTTACATTGAATTTTACTTAAGATTGCATACAATCATTACGCATTGCTATTCGAGATGTTTAAAATCAATGTGTGTTACAGAATTTACCAGCAAGTGAGGTGGAGTACGTGGATGGTCCTTTGGCACCCCTCTATGACTTCTTGATACAACGGAGATTGACTAGATTCTGCAAACTCCTCAGAGATGCTGAAATGGATGATTATTTATTGAGTCTTGGAAGTAAGATAAAACATATATAAATGTAAGATTTTTTTAATGAGCTTTAAAAATAAAAATAAACATGATTACATCTTGAAGCCCGAAAATAATAATAATAATATGATCACTTTTTGAGATCTTGTAAGAATAAATATACATAATTCTTGTATCATACAAACTAACCACATTATTAAGAATAAAAATAAGAAAACACACACAAAAAATTCATAATTAAATAACTTCCCTACATTCATATGCGGATTTACAGTATCACAGCTATCAACAAAGATTTGCTCTAGATAAAGAAGATCTTGTTTTAAAATACGTATAAAATGACTTGAAAATGAAATAAATTGCCAACATTTTCGTTGGCGAAGAGGAGTATTTGAAAAGAGGAACAATATCATTAGCATATAAACATAGAAAACTTTCTGTCATACTTACTCAATATATAGTTTGAATTGAACAAGCAGGATCTCCCATAATTTCTCTTCTAGGGAATTATATTTTGCCAGTCAAACCTTACAAAAGAATAAAAGGGACTTTTAAAAGTTAAAACCATTTCAATGCTTCTTGAAGTAGACATATACAATTTTGTTTGTGGGTAATGGGATATACTATTCTGTTTGGAGGTAAATGGAATTATTTATGCAGAAACTACTTTAAAACACGCAGAAAAAAGATAACGGGAATTTAACCTTTCTTCTAAACAGTATACAAAAGTTCTATAGTATTTAAACTCTGAAATTTATCAGGCCAAGAAGGATGTGCTATTAAGTCCTCATGTTTACGAAACCACTATTGAACAGTTCGACAACAGTGAATCCAAAAATTATCATCCTGATAGGTGGAACTTCCAGACGGAAATAATGTTTGCGTCTTAGAATACATTATGTTAGCCAAAAGAGTAACATGTCCAGTGCTAATGACAAATCCATTCAAGGTGACTAATCTAAACCATGAGATGAGTTCCCAAACCATTATGGTACCTGTCCCATGTTGCACTCTAGAAAATCAACAATCTAGGTTGTAAGTATTTCTGGGGTAACGTCACACGAAACTCATCCCGTGTGAAAAATGTGGAGAAATTGGATTCCATTGGTAAACGAGACATATTTCCTTTGTTCAGCAGATTCATTCCATTTATGGTCCTTTTACCAATATGTGCATCATTTCCGATTTACATATGTCAAAAATTATTTTTCACTTGTAATTCTACCCGAAATATGTTGCCTATAATGTGCTGTAGAATTGTAGTGTCCCAATGAACTGTAGAAGTTAATTTATGGGTAGATTCTGTAGCTGTCCCCTCAATTCAACCGTTACTTTTGTCATGATAGTATTCTTTCTGATGATTACAATCTTCTATAATCTCCGCCTGTCTCTCCCATTAAGTTTAGTTTCCCTGCCATAGTTCTGTCTAGCAAATGCTTTGCGAAGGTCTGTGTATGCTGCCTTGACTTTCGGCACTGTTCCTATTGGCATCCCTAAAAGATGTGCCACTGTGGTTGCCGATGAACCGATCAGACGGATTCCCATAATTTCCTCTCTTTAAAACGCTGACAGATTTCTCGTTTTAGCTGCACCTGAAACGAAACTGAGACTATAATTATAACACCTTTGAGTCTATAATTAATATAATGTAGTGCAAAAAATACAGGTAGTTACGTGTTTTTTTGGATTTATACTACCACATATGGATGTCAATGTCTTCATTGGAGCTTTTTTCATTATTTTAGACAGCTATAACATGTATGAAAACTAAACTCAGTGGCACGAGAGCCTTATCGGGCTAAAGCCAATAGCGCTCATATTTGTTTTCTTGACCAAGAGCCCTGGAGTGCAAAACTTTAAATTTTAGTAATACCTTGTAGGTGATTAAAGTATTCCTAAAATTTAAAATATATTTATCAACTGAAAGAATGATATGCTAACTAATGTTTTCAGTTATAAGTGATTTTTAGATAACAAGTACGTATTTTGCGCATACCTCATTTTGCAATCTTATTTTTAAAGCTAATAATTTATCTCACATTTCAAACATTTTGTCTTAATTAAAAATAAGTATTCTCTATACAAGGTGTGAAATCACATCAAATTTTTCGTATTCTTTAAAAATTTCACATTTATAATTCATTTTTAATAGTGATTTCATTAAATTCAACAAATTTTAACTTCTTGAAGAATTTTATATGAAATGTGTGTACATGATTATCGGAAAATTCCTCAGACTTTTTTAAAACAACTATTGTTTTAATACACTTTTATAATTTTAAAACAAATTTGTAAATCTGAAAAATATTCCCTTTCACATTAATTAAATGAGCTGAATTGGAAATGAAATTTTTATTGCATTTTAATAATTAAATGCTTATGGAATACTTTTTGGGTGGAGGAAAGGTACTTTACATATGTAGTGAAAATAAAATTTTTCTCTATATTTTTTCTGAATTTCAATATACTTTGATATATATTTTAAGGTTATTGGACATTGTTCGTGCCATCAGATGCGTCCTTCTTTTTCTTGCCCGGAGGCACTCTAGAAAACCTGAAGAGGAACCCCCAACAATTGCGCGAATTCCTTCTGTACCACTTCATCCTTGGAGATGTTCCATCTTCCATGATCGTTAACGAGATGTTAGTGGATTCTTTGCAAGGTTCGTCTCTGAGATTCAACATATATGGACAGGTAATAGAATTTTCCAATAAATAAAATTATGTCAATTAAAAATACAATGTTTGTAAGCTAATGAAATAAAAACATTATTGAATACACAACTACATCTTTTTCTTAAAGATATAGTTTCTCTTAAAATTACAAATAATTAAAATTCTTAAGATTTCAACGCAATCATTTTCTGTGTAACATCATATATCGCTTTATATCAATCCTTAATCTTTTTCTAAAATCTTTTTAGCACCATCTAGTATTGAACTGATTGTGTTTTCTTGTAAAGAAAAGATATTATCTCTTTGATAGTGCACTTGTGTGAATATATATATATGTGTGTGTGTGTGTGTGTATATACATAGATATTTATATAGTAAGATTCACATTAACACTATGTTTCTCTTTTTTGTTGACATGTTTATCACGATCATCGCATTTCTGTACTTATTATTTCACGTTGAGTGAGTAAAAAGCTGCATGAAAAAAATTTTCTGAATTTACATTTTTAGGAGAAAAATTAGTACAACTTAATATGTTTCTTATTAGTTTGACCTGTTTATCCCTAATTATTGACTAAGCAAATTTTAAACAATTACTTGTCATTATTGATTCTTAATGATTGATGAAAATACACTTAATCCATTGTCTAAATCAACCAGAGTTCAGTAAAACAATTATGTGTTCTATTATGTTTCAAACAATCTTTCATAACTTATCTCTATTTCTTTTTAGATTGTGACTGTTTCTGGTGCCCAAATAGTGGAACCTGATTTAGAATATGAGTTGGGAAGAATCCATATTGTTGATCGTCCACTTTATCCAATACCAAATGGGGATATAGCATCCTATCTGAGAACATCTTATCAGGGTTTATACAGATTATTATTGGATACCAATCTTCTGGACTATTTGAATAGTAAGTAAATATTCTTAATCACAACTGATTATGACATATTTTCAAATATGTATTTCATAAAACAGCAATATATAGCGCAATATACACGCACACAAATATGCTTATTATTTTTTTATAGTGTACAAACACAATAGCATTAAAAATTATTTATAAATTAGAATAATTTTTCCACAATATTTACAAATCAGAGAGAAAAAGGACAAGGTCATAACAGGACCTTTTACAATAGTCGCAGAACAGAATATTTTCTGATCTTAGACGCCAAGTAAGAACTAGCAAAGAATATTTTCTCCTGAAAGATTTTTTCTAACTTCTTTTAATATAAAAGTAACCTTATTCGAGAAGCGTAATTAAATGCGTAACTTGCTGATTCGAGAATGTATTCAGAACAATCCACTCATAAAATGATAACGGACTGTTTGACCTAGTATTTTCAGGATCAAAAAGTTATGTCAAAGTTTCCCATGTGATGCCTTATTCATTTTGCTTGACTTCGTTAAAACAGGTAAACCTTAACGCAAATGGGATAAGCAGAGAAGTTACAGCATAAAAGTGGTTTTTAAGGGCGTAATTCAAGATAGTTCTTTTTACTATTTTAGAATGACATAACCATTGGAGTTTCATTTACTGAGATAACAAATTCAAACAATAGAAAAAGTGAGAGAATCTTACTTTGATCTTCACTGTTTCAATTATCATTTATGTTACATGAATTTGGAAAATGTAATATGATTTTTCATTTCATTTAGTATTTCAAATTTCTTATGCAAAATTCCCATAACAAGTTTAAAAGATAAATGAGTTGAAAATGAAAGTGTCTTGTTTATATATATATCAATGTATGATAGTTGTGACTCAAGTTAAAAGTACAAATTTGTTCAAAGTTTTTTATAAAGTAAACCTCGTTTTAATTACTGAATAGAATTTTCACCCAGTGAAATTTATTCATGTATCAAGAGGGAGCAAAGAAAAAATACTTTAAAACATTCATCCTAAAAATGAAACTATTTTTTTCAATATAAACTTTATTGTTACATTCTTAATTGTTAAACAAAACAAAAGATAAAGCTTCTGTCGTATACCTACAAGAAATCAAATACTAACTACCTAAGAATGATAAGAAAACATAACAATATTATTTTCATGCTTATAATTACCCATTTTCACTTGAATATAGTTTAAAAATCCACCCAGAATTATCAAACATTAATATTATTTTTACTATATAGATATTACTATTTACATGCTAATTTTCAATTCTGAGTTAGTTACTAATACATATCTTAGTTACTTAAGATGTATTTTATATTATTTTTTTAAAAAATATCTTGTAATTTATTTCAGTAGACATAAATACTGAAAGAATAAGCAAACAATAAGGCAACTATGTGATTTTAAATAGTGAATTTTTCGTACAAATTATATGACTCTCCGTTAAAAATGTACTTTTCCACGTTCTATGTTGGAAATATAATATTGTGTTATATTAGGCTTTATTTAAAAGCCTTATTCCTAAAGCAATTATCTTTTAAAAATAATAGAAAATTAATTACACTTTAATATAAAATACCAAGATTGAATCACATTATTGAAATCATCGTCTACATCAGACAGCAATGAATATTGTAATCAAAGAAATAGGGGCACATCGAGTATAGAAGTTGCAAACGTAAATTATCTTGTAATTTCTGATAGGTGAAACGCTTTATATTTCCTACTTGCCAAAGAGATTGATCTTCGTTTTTTACCCAAATATTGCAATGTTTTTCAAGAGGGTGTATGTCAGAAATTCCAGATTTTGAGAAGTGTTCGCTTGCTGCTGTTGCTAATGTACAGTGACTGGATTTAAGACGTCATTAAAAATAAACGTTATGGAAGGTGCTGTGTACTCGATGTATCCTTCTTTCAGAAATTGTTTTAGCATGAAAGCGACTGTAATTGTCACATTCCTTGCCGTAAAAATCGAATGCCTCTAGTGACGGAATATGAGGCTAGATGTATTTGTTACTGTAGAGCAATTTGTCTTACAATGCATACAATAGTAGGATTAGAATTAATTAGTAGGTTTGCATTAATTATAATGTAAGTGAAAATAAAATAAGAGATTCATATTGTAAGGAAGTGTAATGGTGAAATTCAATTAAATTCATGACTGAGGATACGAAAAAGAGTTTGCTATTTTCGTCTTGTGAACATGATTTTTAAAAACAATCAGCAAATATAAACTTTTTTCTTGTGTAGGTGGAACTTTCACCATTCTAGCTCCTGATGATGATGCTTTTGGTATATTAAGTGCCGAGTTCAAGGATGCCATGAAAGCTAACACGAGTCTTGCTGAAAGTAAGATTTTTCACTAAAAAATGTTTCGTTCTATTTTTGTTCTTTGTACATTTTTCACTTAACTACAGTCAAAATTGTTGTTGATTCAGAGAGTTGTAAAGAATGCACTTCTTTTTCTGGAACATAATTCTCTTTTAATAAATAGTTAACTAAAAAATTAAAATTTTAAATAACAAACAATAAATTTATAAGAATTGAATGCAGACAAATATAACTTTCACTGATTTATATTCGCCTTAAGTAGTAAGTCTTTTATTTAAAAGGTAAATTCATTTATGAAGATTAAAGCGCAATATTATGGAGTTATTTTTCCATTTTGATGGAAGCTTTTCATAATCTCTAATTTTATATTTTGAAAAAACTGCAATTTTAAAAATGTTTATAAGTAGTAAATTATTTACAGTAAACATTTCTGAAAATAAAACATTTTTTTTTTTTATTTTAGAAGAATGTCGAAGTATTGCTTTTTTTTTTTTAAGTTTTCTGGAATCAATAAATTAGAAATATAAAATTAAATAAATATATTATTTAATAAGAGAAAGACTTATAAATATACATTTTGTTACCATGAATGCTTTTATTTATATTGATTGTGAAAAATTTCTCAATGTAAAACATCATTAAGATATTTTTGGAGAGGTACTTATATTAATTATTCTATCATTGAGTAATTGAGCCTAGAATCGTCATCATGATCAATGACCAAAAACCGTGATGAGGATTATATGGGCAAGTACTATGATCTTGATCATGACCAGAATATTCACCCAGGATCATGATGATTATCTAGACTATCAAGATCCTCCTTGAGTACCCTTTGGATATATCCGTGGCTAGTAAATCCTCATATTTCCATGAAACAAAATGAATGGGAATATTGAAATATCCCTTCAAATCTCTACTGTGTAATAGACAGGGTATTAGGATTTTAACTTTCGTCTTTTTATATCCTAATTTCGTATTTATACTCATAGGCTCCATAAGTATCGGCTCTTGGAAATTTCTGAAAATAATGAATTGTAATTTAAACTACTTTCAACATTTAAGATAGATTATAAACAACAAATTTTTTACAGAACATGTTATAACAGAATTTTTGAAAGTTTTTAGAGAAATAATATAAAAAATTATGATGTTAAATAAAAATTCGGAGTAAATTCAAAACTAATGACTGTAAAATGAAATAAGTTTATTCACCAACTTATGTATCTTTTTTTTATAGCTTGCTATGCTTATCTTTTGTTTTCCTTTGATAACTTTCTAAGCATAGTTAGGATAAAAATTTAATCGTGTGGAATTATATTGTTATAAGAATTGTTTTTTTGAAACGTAACTCAAATCAAATGTTTTTTATCTGTTATAGGAGTTTTGATGAATCACATTCTTCCGGGGAGTCTCTACATAGGGGGTATCACAGATGGTATGCAGTGGGAGACTGTCGGTGGTGGGATCATCACATTCACCGCGAAAAGAGGTGACATTTTCTACTTTATGCATATCGAATTTATCCTCATTTAACATTTCTAATTTAAGAAATTTATGTAAGTAATCTTCTCATGGGAATTATAAAATACATAAAAAAAATGCTTCACATGAACTTAATTTTTTATAAAGATTAATGAGTCATGAAGATATAAAGGAATGCTGTCGGAATCAAAAACTTCGACGAAAAATAAAGTTAGATATATAAGGAATCAATTAATCAATCAAACACATGCGCTTCATAAGTTAATAATCAGTGCAATACCAAATTGATTGAAGCAACCTCAAAATATTGATAACATAAAGCATGAAAACAAAAAGAAAAATAAGGAGATGTTTCATTTCAACAGAATTAAGAAGTACAAAATGTTCAGTATGATAGTCTTGATGTAGGGTGTTGGGATGTACTATTAGTATTAAATGCATGGTGGCTTCAAACGTCTGAGGTGTGTCTTTCTGCGTTTGCAGAAAACACAAATATAATGTCTGAATTTTTAGGTAACCTCTTAACCAAATATAAGAAAACAATAACATAAAGGAAATTTTTACTGATTACAAAGTTATAAATTTAACTTGATCATAGCAAACATGGTCTAATTCCAAGATCCAGTATTATTTAAGATTTTATGTCAGAAACCCCATTTGCAAGTGCATTTGGGCTCTACTAGTTAGAAAAAAGTAGCTGGGAGTGAGTCCTTATAATTTAGAAGTGTTGAAGAATCAGAAGACCATCAGTAATTGTTCTACCTCTCTCAAAGGTATCATTTCACTTGGAGGTCATTGCGACAATGAGTTGAAACATTGAGACCTTAACTTGGCCAACTGCTTTTAACGAACTCGTAGAATCTTCGGTTAAATCGGGATTCGAATTCATAACCTTCCGATAATGAGAACGATGTCCTTAACAGCCAGGCTATATCGGCCTCTTTTACTGTGTGGGAATCGGAATTCTTATTATAAATTAGTCTGGGACAATAACAAAACTTTTTAAAATATTTTGATGATATTTTATTTTAATAAAGTTGCACGCTTTATGGCGGACTGGTTATGTTCGGAATAAATCCTAAAATGTATCCAAATCTTGAACCTTGTAATTTTGGAACATGTCATGTAATCATATTGAGCAGACATTTTTATTTTCGTTATACTCACGTTTTTAACGGAGCTCATTAATTTTGTCGCTCATAGTTTAAATTTACTTTAAATTCATAGTGTAACTTTGGTTTTTAACTTGATATTAGAGCCTGTTTTCTGATTTTGTGAGACTTAATTATCTCTTTACTCACATGGATATTTTTATTCTGATTATGCGAGTAATCAACAACTTATTGCGTTGATGATAATACCTTGTAAAAGTTGTAAACTGTAAGCAAATAAATTCACAAAAGTTCATATATGTCCTCAAATAATTTAAAATTGAAAATACTTAATACGTTTTGAATGATTTATTCACCAAAAATACATTGCCATGCTTTTACTATTGCATTGACCAACACATAGACAATGCGTTATAATTATATAAATGCAAATTTTTTTGTTCGAAATCCCAAAATTAAATGAAATCTTTTAAAAATGATTCAAAAATGCAAGAATAAAATATAAAAATTTATGTTCTTTATTTGTAATGAATCAGCAAAATAGAAAATAAAAACAAAACGGCAAAAGAAATAATATTAATTATACAAATGCATTTATTTTTAAATATTTTAGAAGACTATCTCGATAGTGCTGCGATCAATTAATTAAATTTTTTTATTTCAGGCTTAGTTTTTGCAAATGATGTACCAATAGTTGTCCCGGATTTGCCCTTTAACAATGGAGTCATTCATGGGCTAAATCGAGTACTTTTACCAGAAGGTGTCGAATCTGATTGCCAGTGCAAACCATCAACTAGTTCTCCTCGACGTCCAGCTTTTCAACCTCCTCGGCAAACACAGCAACCACAATTTATCCAAGGTATACAAACAACTAGAAGACCAAACCAGCAAACTTTTACAAGACAAACTCCTCGTCCATTTGGAGGACAACCACCTTCTAATGTACCTGGTCAGCAAAGAAATGGCGCTAGTCAAACAAGACCAATAATTCCAAGGCTTCCTTCTCAACCTCCACAAAGACCTTTGGGTCCTTCATCTGGAAGAACGCAGCCAATTGTTCCAGGCCAGGCCCAAGCATTTACCACAAGAAATCCATTTATTCAACCGGAAGAACAACCCTACCCAGAAGATGATCTGAATGCCGTAATTGAACCCGTATTACAACCTGGAGGACAAAAAAGACCAGATCAAATAAACCGAAATCCTCCACCTCCTAGGCGAGTGACTCCACTGCCAAGAGTTACCATTCCAAGCCATTCTTCTTCGAATCCTCGTGTACCAAATGTACCTGAAAGACAACCTCCAAGACAAGATAATGTAAATTATCCTAGACCTGTAACTCCATCTGCATTTCAGCCTTCACAGCAAGCAAATAGATGGAACAATAATCGCCAAACTCAAGCACCTAGGTATCCAACAACTTTTGGAAATCAGGGTGCAACACAAAAACCAGAAACTTCTAAATCACCAGATAATACATTGTCTGGTTCTGTTGTTACTACTCAAGCTCCTAACTTAGTTCAGCAACCGCAAGGACCCAGTGTGACAACATGGCAGCAAAGAAATCAGGTTACGAGGACTACAAGGCAGCCTACACAGATTAGAACTACTCCACGATTATCCAGAGTACCATCACACCAGCAAAGAAGACCTATAACGCCAAGACCACAAACTTTTCCCACTCCAGGACCAGTTAGTACCATTCAAGCTTTTGAACCCAGCCGCCAAACACCAACATGTCGTAATATAGGAGATCCATTAACATCTATCAATAGGAACTTTCCAGTTTGTCAAGAACCTCAGAATTGGTGTCAAAATCCTCCTTTTAACTCTAGAGATTCTAGGCCTCTGTGCCCAAATATTGATAATCGTAACTGCAGACAACCTAATGAGCCTCTTAATCCATCTGACAATCGTCCATTGTGTCCAACAACAGCTCTAGAACAAGGATGTAGAAATTTTGGTGATCCAACTTATGCTGGTGATCGAAGACCATTTTGTACTTCAACATCTCCTAGCCAAACTGATTGTCGAGATCCATCTTTGCCTTTTAATCCAACAGATTCCAGACCATTGTGTGGAACAAGTGCATCAAATGATATTAACCCTGTTGAAGACCAACTTCAAAACTGTCGGAAGGCGAGTGAGCCAGCGAGTCCTCAAGATATGAGACCACAGTGTCCAGAAGATACTCAAACAAATTGCCGTAATATTCTTGAACGCCCTCAACCTGGTGATCGAAGACCTGTTTGTAGAACGAATGGACAATCACCTGCTCAAAGACAGCCTACGCAACCAAGGCCACCAATGCAACAAAGACCTCCAGTGCAACAAAGACCTCCCGTGCAACAAAGACCTCCCGTGCAACAAAGACCCCCAGTGCAACAAAGGCCTCCAGTGCAGCAAAGACCCTCAATTCAACAAAGACCACCAGTACAACCAAGGCCATCACATGTTACAAAAGGTCAATCCAGTAGAATACCACAGCCAAGACCTTCATATCCAACGAACAATCCTGTTTCTCAATCTTCTCGAAGCCAATCATGGCAAACTACTACTCCATTTCCACAAGGACCTGATCAATCGATAACTGGGGAAAAGCAAAATATTGGAAATCAACCGTTCCAGCCTCAAGCACCTAGTCCTCAAACCATGCCGCAAGTAGGTTCAAGCAACCCTCAACCTGAAAATCCTTCTTCTGGCTACCTACCTACTAGAACACAGCCAAATTCTCAACCTCAATCAGGTATACAACCAAATGTTCCACGATCTTCGAATAGCCAACCAACTGCACCACCTAGAATAGCCTCTAGGCCATATCCTACAAGGCCACAAGCTTTTCAACGAGTAACTCCTGTCACTCAACCACAAAGATCAATTTCTCAGACTCAAGGCCCATATCCGACAAGACCAGCAGTTGATGTATCGCAACCACCTCAACGTCAAACATTCCAGACTAGCAGACCAAATGTGCCTCCTAATTCTTCTAACTTGAATACTCCACAAGGCCAATCAGTACCTCAAGTAAGACCTCTCAGTCCCCCACGGCAGCAACCAAATTCTGTAACATCTTTCCAACGAAATACACCTGTCGCACCAGTATCTGTGACTGGTACATCCACTACCCCAACAGAAGACTCAAGACGTTCCTTATATGAAATCGTAGAAAATCCAGCTCTTCTTATTCAAGGACAACCAGTGAAGTTAAACAGAATACTCGATCTATTTAAGAAAGCTGGAATAGTAGATATTCTCACAGGACAAGGTAAGTTGCTTTTACATAAGAATAGTTTGTATAAAATAATTCGTAATATAATCCCCATTGCAGACAGAAATTGAATACAGATTGAAATAAATCTCTTTTAAACGAAATGATTCGTTTTATTAAAAATTTAACTTTTATACATCTTATGGAGAAATACAGGGTACATTAATCAGGAGAATTTACCATTAGGTTTACAAATTTTCATGCTTTTATTATCTCTATATTGCATATATTAAGAGTGATCTTAATTTATTTATATGTTGTACAGAGAGTATTTTATTATTTACTAGCTGTACCCGCCGGCGTTGCCCGTGCATTTAGAAAATGCAGATAAGTGAATAGCGCAGGAATAGTAGTGTAGGACACGTAGACTGTCTCTCTCTCTTCCCCCCCCCACACACAACATTCCCCGTCGATAAAAAGGAACAATATATCCTAAATATTTTAAACGGAAAATTTTCCAAAAGATGGTCGCCAGAATTGTTTCTCAAAAGGAGCTGGTACAACCCAGGAATCAGCTATCGGCGAGCAGCGATCTCGAGATGAAGTTTTATAAATAATTTTTTTAAAATTTTTCTAATTCAAATATTGAAAATCGGGCTTCGAGGTCTGGTGGCCAGCCCCTTTGTGCTTCCGTGTAAAAAATTCCAGGTCCCTGCGTGCGATAGATTT